>JAPMLY010001726.1:40000-70000 GCA_026401115.1 Tetraselmis chui
GAGGGTGGAGTGGACGTAGAAGCCCACGCGGCCGCCGGCCTCGATCCGCTTGGGCGGATCCAGCTGGAGTTTGACCAGGTTGTTGAAGCTGGGGTCGTGGGTGCCCTTGTAGTGCACCGTCCAGACGTGCGGCTTGTCGTAGTGCGGGAGGTGGCCGCCGTCGACGGCGTAGACGGTGAGAGGGCCCAACTCGCCGCGCACCCACACCGACTGCACCTCAATGTACTCGCAAGGCAGGTCGGCCCGGCAGGTGAGGTCCTGTGAAAACACCGGACGGAGGGCGAAGTAATTACGAAACAAGTTCAAATATATTACGAATCATTTAGGGTTTCAAATCCGGGGGTTCAGAGGTATATAAAAAGTTGTCTGTGTTCGTTTATTTTCTTTTAAGAATAATGTCTTGCTTATTCCTTATTATTCATATTTAATTACTATATTAGGTTTTTAAGGTAAAATTAAATCAAACTGAATTCAATTCAACTTTAGTTGATTTAATTTCATTTTACATTTATCCTTATTTAGGGTTTTATACAGCACAAAGACAGTGCAAGTTGTGTTTACAAGTATCTCCTGCTCTCACACTGACAGCACCTCGAGTCCAGCGATAGCAGTCTAGCCGTCAATCGGTCGAGTTTAAGAGCGCGAACACTGCGAAGGCACGACCTGAGCAAAAGCCGCAGTCACGCTGCTCACTAGAGACCCACACTGAGGAGGGGTAATCATTCAGTATGACTAATATTGACGCATATAGCCACGGAAACTAGCCATCAACTACAAAGTTTCCTGTCTCGTCAATATCGAGCTGCTCGCGATAACTTACTTACAAGGCGTACTAGCACTTTAATATCGTGATGATGCTGGAAAAGGAGAGACAGCTCGCCATCCCAGTCATTATCTTTGTCAATGCTCGCTCTGTCAGAGGTTGCGGAGTTACGCAAACTCGCATCAGCGTCGTTGCTAAAATCGTTAACCACGTTGCACAAACGTCATCGCAGCAAAAACATACTGTAGCTCGGTAAATTCTACGATAGTCGGTAGAGACAGCCGGAGAGACGGAGCGAGCCAGGCAGAGGACTGACACTATCGAAGACACCAAAACGGACACCCTTCACGAAATTCTCTCACCCTTTCCTTACCCCCACTCAGCACATTCAAAGACGCCGGAGAGGGCGAGCAGAGTCCTTCGCGGATGAGTAGGCCGCTACTCTTTCCATGTCCTGTAATTCAGATAAATACTGCCGAAAGTGATGTACGGGATACAGATGTACAGGGTACCGTGGCCGGCTCGATGCCAACGACGATGCCACTGGGCAGTGACGCCGGTACGGACTCCAGATAGATTTGTGTCGAGCCGTTTACGTGCAGCGTAAAGTAAGCTTATGGCCTGACGCGTCCGATCCAATCAGGGTGTGGGCACCGTACCATCATGATGCCACTGAAGGTGTGGTCCTCGCGGTCCTCCGTGTCGTGTGAAAAGTACTCCTCACGCAGGCTCTCCTCCAGCCGCTCCAAGTGCAGGCAGGGCTCGAGCTGCGCGGCATCGCCGACCTCGCTGCCTCCCTCTGTATTCGCCACCGCTCCCGGGGCGCTGAGCACCGAAGCGGTAGCCATGCCTGCTTCTCGCGCCGCACACCCTTGATTAAGGAGCTCGACAGCGCCACTACCCGGCGGAGGGGAGCGAGCGAGTGGGTGGGTATCGGTAGCGCGAAACGATAGTGCGAGTAGGTCGAATTGGCTGCTTCTCCGCTGCTGTCGTGCACGTGCTCGTTTTATTCCACGTCTTTATCACTACGAGTACTGGCACCCGTACATGTACGAGTACTGTTACTGCTGTGCTGGTCGTTCGCGACTGCCTTCTTACCTGTCGGCCGGTCAAGTCAGCCCGGCGGCGGGGAGTCTGCGTGACAGCGCGAGACGAGGAAATTATGTAGTGCCACCCTTCATGAAACCCTCGACGCGTCCATCACTGAGGAGTGACGACAAGACCAAAAGAAAAATACTTAATCCTTACTTGAAAAAGAAGTGGAAACCACCAAGCAAAAAGGAAAAAGGAGAAAATCAACCCGACAGTGACGACAAGACCCTAAGGTGCGCCGCGCGCTAGTTTTTTCTAGTACTTCAGCTTTTTAGATACTATGCATTCGATTGTGATGTTTCTGTTCCATGACAATTACGTAACACCACACAGATAATGCCAGTCTTATCGGAGATGCCAGTAACACCACACAGTTAATGCCAAATAATGCCAGTCTTATCGGAGGTGCCGTGAGACACTAGGTGTGTCGACATGTGAGTGTGCAACATGGTTGTGTGATGGTTACATGAGAACTAAACAACAGCCGATGGACCCAGTGATGCCTGTATCGTGTTTATCTGTACTAGGTAAACTATACGTATTCATTGATAACGGTCACAACTATGAACGTACATGTTTTGATAATGATGTACTATAATAGCCCCTCTTGGTCGTTGGCAGTAATGCAAGCAAACTAGTCTCCACTTGGCGCCGTTCCCATGCAGCGCATGAAGATCATCGTGTGCTTCGGCTTCGGCCGCGCCTTCGTTAGCCCACCGGCTAGCATGTATGTTGTGCACACTAATTTAACCGCGAGTGTCATTGCATCCACAAGTTCCCGAATATAGTGGTGCTTGATGTCGATGTGTTTTTTTATGTTCGAGACCACGTGGTCGTTGTTAGCAAGCTGAATTACTCCCTCGGTGTCCTCCGATTGTGTCGTAGCACCGCGCTGGCGTTGGTGGACATTTTCCATCATTTGTCGAAAGTGTACCGCGCTTTGTCATGCGCGGGTGACAACGACATACTCTGATCTGTGGCGGACTAGGCCACCACCTTTTGGTGATTGGAGGTCCAGCTAACTGCTCCTCCGTTAAGCATGACCACCTCTCCAAATTGCGATCGCTTGGTGCTCGTTTCAGCTGCCCAATCTGAAACTGAGAACACTTTGATGTCCTCCGCATTGTCTTGTGATGAGCGGCCAAAGGTGATGCCCATGGGTCTCGTCCCGTTGCGGTAGCGTAACAAACGCTTGAGTTGCTTCATGTGCAATTGCGTCGGAGCTGTCTGACGCTTGTTGATGACGTTGATCTCAAATGCAATATCATGCCTTGTACACATGCACAAGCAGTTCACGCATCTGAGGATAGAACGGAAGGTCTCGTGTTTCGATGGCGTCAAAGCCATCTTGTCCTAATCGGATGCAACTTCTCCGTCTCGATAGTGCGTAGGTGTTCTGGGCACATTTGATGGCGTATTGTCCAACATGCCCTACTTCTCGAGGATTTCCTTCATGTATTGTTCCTGGGAGAGATTGGTAGTCCCGGCTTCTATGTTCCTTACAATGTCCATCCCGAGGATGAACTTGGCCTCACCGAAGTCTGTCATGCGGAACTGGTCCCCAATGGCCCGCTTGGCCAATTCAATCCACTTCAGTGAGTCCGAGACGATGAGAATGTCGTCCACATATACCAATACAATGCAAATCCCATGCGTTGGGTGGCTAATCGTGTAGAGGTTGGTGTCAGACGTCGTTCGCTTGAGTCCGAGGCATGATAGGGTTTGATGGAAAAACTTGTGCCATTCGCGCGAGGCGTGTTTCAGTCCATAGATGCTTTTCATGAGGCGCATGACTCGAGGTGTTCCATCCTATGCCCCTTCTCGTTGGCGCATGTAAATATCCTCTTGGAGGTCTGCGTTGAGGAACGCAGCTTCGATGTCTACCGAGTGCATATGCATGTTCCGTTTGGCAGCGATGGATGAGCTTGACGACGGGAAAGAACGTCTCAAAGTAGTCGACTAATGCACGTTGATTGAACCCCTTAGCAACCGGTCGGGCCTTGAAGCGGTCGACTGAGCCATCTTGTTTGGCTTTAACCTTGAAGACCCACTTATGGCGTTGCGTCCGAGCGGGAGATTCTCCATGCAAAAGGTACCCTTACTGGGGAGTGGTGCAAGCTCTCAACGGATGGCATTTCGCCATGCTACATCATATTTACCGCTAAGGGCACGCTTGATGTCAATTGGTACGGGAATGTGCGCCGCAGGAGGGTACGGCGCAGGTAGTTCCTCGCTTTGGGCAAGTTGCCCCTCTAGCCTTGCAACTTGCGCCTTTGTGCGAGGCGGCCGTTGAGGCTTGTTTTGCGTGAATACTCTGGCAGTCATGTTGGTCCGTTGGACATAAGCAACTTCCGAGAAGCATGATGAAGACTCACGGTCAACATGGCCAGTGTCCGATGGTTGAGCATGTGCGTTGTTGTCGCCCTTTGCACTGTCTTGCAAGACCGTGAAAGGGGTATTGGTAGGGACTGCGAAGTGCGTGGTGTCCACACACATGAGATTGGCACTGGTGGCCCCCTTGGCTCGAGACCATTGGACGGAGAGGCTTGAGAAGTGCCAGAGGTGACGGATGGTGTTGGAGGTGCATGTGCAAGTTGGGACTCGTCGAGAGCGACATGGATGGTCCGAACGAGTTTGCCAATTGCGAGGTTGAGGATCCCGTAGCCCAGACCATCATCGCGGTAGCCAATGAGCATGCAACGTATGGCTTTAGGAGATAGTTTGTCCATGTAGCGGTCCTCCATGCGGAGGTAGGCCGTGCAACCAAAGACCTTGAGATGAGCGAGGACGGTGGGGATACCATGGAGAAGGGTGTAGGGAACGCCGCCAGAACCGCCGGAGGCAGCGGACGAGGGGAGGCGGTTACGCAAGTGAAAAGCCGTGCGCATTGCGAATCCCCAATATTATTGGGGCCATAAGCATGTTGAAACATGGCGGTGGCGGAGTCCGCGAGGGTAGCCCGCGGGCGTTCCATCTTGGCGAGTTGGTTGTGAGTGTACGGGGCCGTAAATTGGGTAGTGTATCCCAACGAAGAGACCATGGTGCAGCAAGCAACATAAAGGTAGTTCGGATCACAATCGAACTTGATGGTGGACCTGAAAGCACGAGGAGGGAGGAAGCGAGAGTGCAAGTTCCGTATGTCTTTGAGGACGGAGGAAAGAGTGGAGACAACTTTTGTCTTGGATGGGAGTGCAAGGAGCCAAATATAGTTGGAAAAGTGATCAATTCCACCGAGAAGGTATTTGGCTCCCCCCGGCCCAATTTCCGTGAGTGGGCCGAAGATGTCAGAGCTAAATGCCTGAAAACATGCTGTCGCCTTAGTGCCGGTCTGGGTATTGACATGGGTATGGGGCAACTTGGATATAGTGCACGGTTCACATGACAAGAGGGGAGCATGACTGTCGTACTTCGCTTTTGTGATGTCCACGCTCTTGAGCGCGAGAGTCGTGGTGTCTCTTAGTAGACGAGGGACCATCACCTTTGTAAGCAAGGAGGGAAGTGTACTCACCGGATCAAGTCTGAAGGTGAGGACGATTGTTGTGCATGACGAGGACGAGGTTGCCATGTGGGTCGCTGGCAAATGGTTGTCCGATGGCAGGGTGATAGAATCTGATGATGTGCCGGTTCCGGAAATGCTCTTGAGAGATGATGCTTGGGGCTCCGCGTTTGGACATGTCGGGCGCGTGGGCAACCCGAATGCGAAGTTGACGGGTGTGGCCGTCTTCATAGACAAGGTGGAGCTCGACGATCCCGTTGCCATGGATATCATCATAGATGCCGTTGACGTGGATGCGGGTACGAAGCCACGTGTAGCTGCCAAGGAAAAAGAGGGAACGATGGGTCTCCAAACTGATGTTGGCACCGGCGTCGATGAAGCGAAGCTCGATCGGCGCGGTGCCGACATGAGCGCTGAAGGCCGCGGGGGATTTATCAAGCGACTCCATGTCGGGAGACGAGGTGCCGGAGGTGTAGTCGGTGGACGGGCCATCATAGTTTGAATGTGAGGCATTTGTGTCATGCGCATGTAAGACCAAGTAGAGCAATTCCCGGAGGTCGAATTGCTCGAAGGATGGGGACAAAGACGGGGAGGTGGGGCGGTAGTTATCATGGTGATGAATATCAATGAGGATGGCTTGGAGAACACGGACGATGCCGGAGAGGTGCGGTTGCGAGTCCTGAGAGCTGTCAGGGGCGTGGTGCATGCCCGGAAGGAGGGCGACGATGCCTCCATAGTGGGGTTCGGAGAGAGAGTAGAGGATGTTGGAAAGCCACTGGCCAAGCTAGTGGTATGTACCCGGGAGGAGGTGTTGTTCGTGAACGGCCACGATGTTGCGGCGCGTTTGGGGCATGTCAGCCAGGCATGGAGCGGGGCTGAAGCTTTGCAAAGGGCATGCTGAGGATACTGAGATGTGTCAAGGTAAGTGACGTAAAGGCCCTTGATGGCAGAGCGTAGGGCATGTGATCCCTAATCGATTGAGAACCCCCATGTGACGAGAGTGGGAGAGGGTGGGAATGTTAAGTGAATGCCACGGATGAGGGACCGGAGGTGTGACCCGGGCATGTAAGTGGCGTACTCTTCAGCAAGTTAAAGGGGGGTCCAATGGCAGCACGAAATCCATCGGCCATGTTAATGGAGGGTGCTCCATCGAGGTAAAAAATGACATTACAGCACATTGTGCAAAGGCAACGTCCCCGCTTGGAGGTACCATAATAGAGGGGGAATCATATGGATGCCCGGGAGGGGCATCACGTGGCGGGGTTCCGCGACCCCCACGGCCGTGTGCTCCCCATCGACCACCCCGACCACGAGGACCACGACCCCGGGCGCGAAATGATGAAGGGTGGGGTGCGTATTGTTGGTGCTATACTGCTGGTGTTGGTACCGATACTGCTTGTAGCGATGGTGTTAAGGTTTTTGGTCGAGTTGCTGAGGATGAGAGCGTTGCATGGGCAAAGGGCATTCTTGATGCCAATGGAGTATGTCGGCCATAGGGAGGCCGGCTTTAGTGCATTAGCGGCAAGGTGGAGGTGTGCGCGAGCTGCGCTGCGAGCTGTTAGCACATGCAGGTAAGGCCTCCTCAACATTATCTTCAACCGCATACTTGAATGCCATGGGATCGTGCATGCCATGCCGTTGTCTAGGATGGTGGTGGCCATGGAAGGTCGTGTGTGAGTGATGTTGGATGAGCATGGTGGAAAGCTTTGTGATTGGGATAGAGGTAGCAGCTAGACCATTTTGTATGGTATCTTGTGATCTTGTCGGAGTTGGAAGTACAATGGTTACACGGGTAGTCGAGCCGGCCCCGCTAGGGGACCAGCACTGGGGAAAGAGGAAGTGAAAAGAGAGAGATGGCGGCCGGCAAAGGCACTGGCATGGCCGGCCGACCGCCACTAACGGGGAAATAGAGTACCACTATTAGTACAACACTAAGTACTAAGATAAGGACTATCTACCTTGTACATAAGCACTAGGTAATGCAATGCGCTAGTACTAACACTCCCCCTTCAAGCCCTCAAGGTAGCGTAGGTCTTGTCGTCGCCCTTGCTTTTTCTCGAGGAAGGAGTCACCTTGGTCGTAGGCGTTGTTCCGGTAGCGGTATCTCACGCCGGGTAGGTGACGCTACAATTGCACACATGACCGGGATGCTATCGGCGAGTTGTCGACAAGAAACTGGTCCAAATTTACTGCGTAATGTATTGGTCTGACATGTAGCGGGGAAAACCGTCCACAGGCGAATTAGCTATAGCATAAGAGCGACCGGCGAGGAAGGGGAAAAGCCAACAAGGCTGCCACTGACGTGTAGGCACTCAAAAGCAATAGTCATGCGCTATCGTGTCGACTCCCCCCCTTTGCCGTTGGCAATGTTAGAACCTCGCTAAGTTAGATGAGCGTTGTGGCGTTGCCTCGGGAACAAACAAAAACAAAAACTTTTTAAAGTACGGGCGAGCCGAATTTTCGCGAATCGGCTTGAATTTGGTTTGAAACAAGATCCGGTCGATAGCATCGGTGAGCTGTGAGCACGGTGGTGTAGACAACCAACCTAGGGCGGCCATATGTGACCAAGGGCGGCTGGTAGCGGTAGTGCTAGTTCAAGCGAGTATCTAGGTTGCACGCTCTTCTCCTTGGGTGGCGGAGGCGGTACTGCTAGCCTAGGGCGGCCACGGGGGACATTGGGCGGCTAGCGTCGGCATTGACTTACTAGCGAGTATCCAGGTTGCACGCTCTTCTCCTAATTGGGGCTGCCGTGTTTCGGAGGTTTGACCATCCCGGGTAACGTTGTAGGGGGCCCATAACCTGTCGGAATCGGGAACGGATAGTTACACGTAGGTCGTGCCGGCCCCACAAGGGGGCCGGGTGTGGTGCCTAGAGAAGCGGAAAGAGAGAGATGGCGGCCGGTAAAGGCACCGGCAGGGCCGGCCGACCGCCACTAACGGGGAAATAGAGCACCAATATTAGTACAACACGAATTACTAAGATAAGGACTAGCTACCTTGTTTGAAAATTGAAATTGAAATTTGAAATTGTTTACAAAATGTGCCGGCAAGTTGGACCGATTGCTGTCTCTCGGGCCACTCTACTTTGCCATGCAGGACTTATTAGCAAGTTGGGCCCGGGTCTCGTCGACCAAGTACACCGATCGACACACCTAGCTTCACTGTGTGTCGACGTTCCTCGGGAGTTAAAAACTGCAAGCAATCGCAGCAATTGCCATAGCCCCCCCGCCTAAGCAGTAACTACGTAATAATTTGTAATCAAGAAAAACACAACTAGAAAATAAATCCACTTGTCGAGAAATGCATAATTAAACTGCTGATCGACCTTCACGATGCTCGGCCCGCTCCCACCGAACCGGGGTGCCAACCATTTTTGCCGGCCTTTCCCCTCCTATCTTCGGCAAGACCGAAGTCACGCGGGAGCTAGATCAGGCTGGCCCGTTCGGGAGGGACGCCGGGCCAGCCTGATCTAGCTCCCGCGTGACTTCGGTCTTGCCGAAGATAGCAAGGAGGGGAAAGGCTTGCAAAAAACCTCTCCTCGCGTGGTCGCTCTTCGATCCCGCCGCCCCATCCCGTAAGCCCCGCCAAGGTCGCCGCCGCATCCACCGACGCGATGGTCCTCCTTGTCGAGGTCCCCCGTCACCTCGAGGGCAGGTGGGGGGGACCGAGACACACATGCATAGAAAAAATGGGCGCTCCTGCCTCCGTGCCTGAATTCCCCCCTCTCATTTCCCCGACTTTTTCTCGATCTGGTACCCGGGTACCTGTCGGATAGTCCGGCTTGCGTCCGTACCCTCCCCCCTCTGATCGAGCGTCCGCCGAGCAGCCTTTGTTGAGCGGGGGCCTCCGCGCTCACCCGGGCCCACGCTCAAGAAATTGTAGGTATGTCGGGGCAATGGGTGTCGACGAGGGGGGGTGGCAGGTCACCGTAGTCGGATCCGGCGGGTCGTGGGCGCACTGGAATTATTCAAAACCCTCCGTACGGGGTTTTCCGGCGGCGCCGACCCGGAGGGTCGTCGCCGCCAGATCGTGTCGCTCCTTCCGTCGCGACTAGCCTCCTTGCCGCCCAAGCTTACTCTTCCCCCGGAAGATGTAACTTGTCGGCGTGGCAGCTCGCTAGTGAGCGCCCTACCCCGGTGCTGCTCCCCAACTAGCTCGACGCCGGGTACGGACATTAGTTTAATTTCCAAAAAGCCCTCCGTACATGGCTTTCCGGCGGCGGCTGATCCTAAGGATCGCCGCCGCCTCACATAGCCGCTCTGTTGTAAGTAATACCGTATACGTATTAGTTGCAGATAGCTACTATAAGCTACTCTAGATATGATTAGTACATGTCTAGATCGGACATACCGATAAACTGTTTGACTCGGTACAGAGCTGTCGCTAGGCTACAGCTCTCTCACTTCTGTTGTCCCGACACCACGCTTGTAGGTTGGTTGTCGCCGTAATTGTTCCGTTTGCGGGACTGTGACTGTAACTACGTTTGCGTAAGTTATCTTCCACACTAACTGTGTTTGCATGGTTCAATAGGTTATGGGCCCCCGCCTCACGTCACTCACGCGCGACAATTTGGTTCGGCGAGCTGCGATCGACAGCTCTCCCGCAGAAGGCAAGTTTCTATAGACACCTAGTACTTTCAGCTTGTAGTCGGCGGTATCGCCAGTATAAACTGCAATTTAAAACCCGCCACCACCCCTCTTAAGTCAGCCACTCGACGGAGATAGCCAGCCACCCACACCGACGCACTCGTCGTGTGTGGACAGGGTGCACACAGGTCCAAGCTGGAGAACGGGGGGGCGCACCATCGGGTGAATACGCATCCACAAGTTGCACGCCAGCCGTAGCTTACCTTTTTATTTTTATATTATCCTAGCGACTCAGCCACCAGCGCAGCGCTCCACCTGTCCTGGCCTTGGCCTCGACTTGTGCCCCACACTGGGTGGAGGATACAGAGAAGGTGCACTGAGACACCCCGGGGCTACAGGCCGAGGGGTCGGCGGGCATCAAGCCGTCTCTTTGCAAACCGCTGTTAGGCACGAGTCCGGCTAGCGGTTTTTACCGCTGCCTGTTTTTTATCCAGCTCTTTCTTTTTCGCCCTTTGTCGAAATGGCGCCGAAAACTCCGCATGTTTCACCTCCTGACTCCCCTGACTCATGCTCTCGACAGAGCAACCTCGATCACCCCCCGGATACTCTCGCGCTGCTCTTTGCGCAAGTGGCGCGCTTAACAGCTCGTCTCGACTCGCAGTCGGCCGAGACTGCTGATGTTGCTGCTGCGGGTGCTAATCCGCACCCCCATGTAGCTTAGCGCCGCCACGATGCTCAGCTCGAACCCGTCCGGGACAGCCACGACGTGCACACCCTCCCCCTGCTTGCACATCCCCAGTATGGATACGTCCCCCCGGACGCAGAAACAGTCTTCGCTGCTGCTACTCCTGCAGCTCCTGTTGGCGACCCCGCAGTCGCACAGCGCCGTCACGATGCGCCCCGCGAGCCCCCGCGTGCCGATGCGCACCACGACCCCTCGCGTCACGCCCTCCAGGTTGATCACCTCCCACCACCTCCTCCCTTCCCCCCCGCTGGATATGCCTTTCACCACCCCAACCCTCACATCCCGGAGGCGCCCTCTACCCTCGCCCCCCCCTACCGTGACCACCCGCCCTCGTACGGCCCGCCGCGTCCCATGGCCGGCCGTTCTCCCTTTCCCGGTGGCCCACCTCCTCCCTTTCATGGCCGGCACTCTCCCCCATCCCAACATGGCGACCCCGCCACCCGTGGCCGTCGTCGCCCCACTATTGACCCGGTGGTCATCGGCCGGGCGACACACGAAGCCCCCGGCTTCGACAAGGACGCCCTCAACCGGTCCATGAAGATGTCGGTCCCCGTCATGGGCCCGACCACGGACTTTAAGCAATGGAAGAGGACCTTCCTTAATTTCCTCTCCATCAAGGCCGCATACCTCATTCCATAGCTGGCCATACGCGACTCCGGCGTTTGGCTCGACGAACCAGCACAACACTACGCCTATACGCTGCTTCTCCATGCAGCCAGCGCGAATCAGCGCGCTGACCAAGCGATGAAATGCGTTTCTCCAGCCCGCCCTGACTGCGCCGTTGCCGCGTGGGACATCCTGTGTGAACGCCTCGACTGTCGGTCTTTTGCTCGCTCCTTGTCCCTCCTGGACAACCTGACGGTCAGACAGGGCCCTTATCAGTCACTCAGTGACTATGTCCAATACATGCGCCAGACCTTTGACGACTACAACGACACATGCTAATTAGTTGATGGCTCCGTTGCCATCCACCCCCACCACCTCGGTCTCCTCATGCTGCGCGGTATTTCCAACAGCGGCCCACACGGTTAGGCGAAGCAATGCGTCATCAACGCCTTTGACACGGACTACATCATGTCGGCTGATGAAGTGATGGCTAGCATTCTCCACCTCGCGCACAACATGGACGACGACCCTGCCCCGGACACACCCGCTCCGGCCATATCACCCCCTCCCATCTCCGCGTTCGTCGCTGCGGGCCGCGGCTCGCACAGCGGTCGAGGCCCATCACGCCGTAACCCTCGCGGCCATCGACCCAACAAGTGTGGCGTTTGTTGCAGCCTCAACCATCTCATGTCCGCCTGCACTGCCACGGATGACGCTTTCCTTACGTGGAATCTCGCCAAGCGTAGGATGACAGTCCAGAAGTACGGCGCCGCCGACGGCACCCCCTCTGCTCACGCTGCGCTGCTCAGCGACGTCCCTGTCGACGACGCCCCCGCCGATGACACCGACTGCCTACCCACCCTCGAGGACTGCGCTGATGACTACGCTGACCACGAGGTGAGTGTCCCTTTCAGCTCTGTGGCATTCTCCTCTTCCCTCGCCCCGGGTCGTAACATGCCACAGTTTTGGGTCGTTGATTCCGCCTGCTCTATAAACCTCACCGCGTTCCGAGATGACTTCGTTAAATTCACGCCCCCCTCCGCTCCTTCTCGCGTGGGCGGTGTCGGCGTTGACGTTAAGGGCAGTGGCTCAGTGCGGATTTCTGTCAGACTTGCCTCTGGGTAGCTCATTCACCGCATTGTGTATGCACTCTACACCCCTGACCTATCATCTCGCTCCGCACAGCGTATCGGCAGACTACTTAGTGTCAGCTGGATGCAAACTTACAGCGGATGTGAATTCATCTTCCCATCCAACTCTGACACTGGTTTGCTTTTGGTACCCACAGGCATGGGTGTGCTAGAACCGTCCGGAAACGGTCTCTACCTCCTTCCCCACCAGCTGGACCTCCCTTCCAGCCCATCCGCACCGGCGGAACTTGACGCCTCACCTCAAGTTGCCCTCACTGCCCAGTGTGATCCCGTCCCGTGGCACCGTCGGTTTGGCCACCTCAACATGCACAGCCTTCAGGCCCAGCATAGTCACGGTGTCCCGACTAGCTCAGTGTTAGCTAGCGTTGTAACCAAAGTTTCTTGCGACTCTTGCTTACTTCACAAAGCCACAGCTGCACCACGCAACACAGCCGCTTGCGCGAAGCCATCCCACCCCCTCCTCAACCTGTCCGCTGACCTCTGGGGCCCGGTCAATGTCCCCTCCCCACATGGCCTCCGTTACTGCTTGCTCGTCATCGACCACCACACCAACTACATGTGGGTGCGGTTCCTTAAGTCTAAAGACGACGCATGTTCGGAATTGGAAACCATCCTCTTGGACATCACACACTTGCATGCCCGCCATCACTCCAAGACGGGCGCGTTCGCACCGGTCCTCAAGTTCGACTCTGACTCTGTGTTTGGAGCTGCTGCCACTCGCCGTATGTGCGCACACCTCGGCGTCGGGGTGCAGTTCTCTGCCCCATACGCCCACCACATGCTCGGCAAGGCCGAACGTCCCTGGCGCACTATCCGGGACAATGCATCGGCGATGCTCCACAACATGGCCGTTCCCAACTCCATGTGGTCGTGCGCTGTCAGCACTGTTGTGTACCTTCGCAACCGCACGTACAGTCGCTCGGTCGGACCTAATGGGGGCGTCCCCCTCACACTCCTTACGTCGTCGGTGCCCAACGCCTCCAAGTTCCACGTCTTCGGCTGCGCCGTTTTCGCCAAGGTCCCCGACAAACAACGTCGGAAACTCAGTGAAAAAGCATTTCGCGGCGTCATGGTGGGCTATCCCCCTCGAGTGACTGTAACTCGAGTGACGCACCCGGGTATCGTGTCTACAATCCGGACACGCGTCGCATCACCACTTCCGTACATGTTGTCTTTCAGGAAGACACACCAGGCTTCGACACACAACCCTCCGTCGACTCGGCCATCACCGACTCTTCGGAAGACGTACCCGCAGACTCACCCCTGTCCCACCCCATTGACCTCACATTACCCACACCCCTACCCCCCCCGGCAGCCCCTCGCCATGCTCGGCTCCGCTCCCACCCCATTCGCTACGGCGATATGGTTGCCCACTTGTCCGACTACCCACCAACCCTCGTATCGGCGTGTTGTGATCCTGAACAAGGCAAAGCTCAAGAGGACATCTTTGAGCACCCTCACGTCCCCGACCTTGTCACTCGTCCCCCACACACACCTGCCGGCACGTCCCCTATTGCCATCGCCCTCCTCTCCGCCCGAGAGTGTGTGGAACCAAAATCCTACCGGGCTGCGCTGGACAGCGCCCAAGCCCCCCAATGGCAAGCCGCTATGCAACATGAGTATTCCTCCCTCATCAGCAACGGCACGTGGGACCTTGTGGACCTCCCCCCAAGCCGCATGGTCGTTAACAACATGTGGATCTTCAAAGTCAAGTCGGATACAGCCGGCGACGTCTCCCGCTTCAAAGCGCGGTTCGTCGGCAAGGGGTGCAGTCAACGCGCTGGACTGGACTACACGGAGACCTTCTCCCCGGTCATCCGCATGGCCAGCCTGCGTCTCTTCCTAACCATCGCAGCCGCCCGCGACCTTGAAGTATGCCAGCTTGACATCGACACAGCGTTTCTCTACGCCCCCATCCGGGAGGATGTGTACATCCGCCAGCCCCTCGGCTTCACCGATGGAACGTCCAAGGTTTGTCACCTCAAGCGTTGCCTCTACGGCCTTAAGCAGTCCCCCCGCGAGTTCAACATGCTACTTCGTGCGTGGCTCGTCGACCATGGATGGCAACAATGCGTCTCCGACCCGTGCATCTACATCTTTCGCACCGGCCACGTCTTCGCCATGATCGCCATGTACGTCGATGACATTCCCGCGGCCTGCAATGATGCCACCTGGCTCGCATCGTTCAAAGCCCAACTCGGAGCACGGTTCAAGATCAAGGACCTAGGCGACCTCTCCCAACTCCTCGGCATGCACATTACCCGCGATCGCTCCACGCGCACAATCTCGTTGGACCAGTCCAAGTACCTGCGCGACATCCTCGCCAAGTACGGCATGTCCGACTCTAAGCCGTCGTCCCTTCCGATGGACCCGGGCTTCCTCGCCGGCCTTGCACACTTGAACTCGCCCTCTCTCGCAGGAGTGGCCAAGGACGTCTACCCCACCCTCCTGGGCAGCCTCCAGTACGCCGCGGTTTGTACACGCCCCGATGTCTCCACGGCGTTGAGCATCCTCGGCTCTGCCCAAGCCTCGCCCACCGAGGCACACTTGCAGGCTCTGAAAAAGGTCCTCCGCTACCTCCATGGCACCATCGACATGCGCCTGACGTTGGGGGGGGGCTTGGACCACAGCCTCCAACTCACATGCTTTGCCGACGCTGATTGGGCCAACGACAGCAGCACCCGCAAGTCTCGCTCCGGCTATCTCTTCACCCTCGGACGCGGGCCAGTCAGTTACAAGTCCAAACAACAGACTTGTGTGGCTCAATCCACGTGTGAAGCCGAGTACTACTCTTCGGCCGACGCCACCAAGGAGGGACTCCACCTCCGACAACTCCTGGGGGAAATCTTCAACTCCCCCATCACCGAAACCACCACCATCTGGGAGGACAACCAAAGCGCCATTGCATACTCCCAGAATGCCTTGGTCAGCGAGAAGACTAAGCACATCGGTCTGAAGTGGCACTTCCTCAAAGACCACGTGGAGCAGGGAACCATCAAGTTGAGGTACCTCCCCACTGACCAGATGGTGGCTGACATGCTCACCAAACCCCTCCCATGACCTGCACTAGCAAGACTCCGAAGTGCGATCCTTGGAGGACAAGACCCAATGCAACGCTTCATCCCGTAGCTACCTTGAGGGGGAGTGTTGTAAGTAATACCGTATACGTATTAGTTGCAGATAGCTACTGTAAGCTACTCTAGATATGATTAGTACATGTCTAGATCGGACATACCGATAAACTGTTTGACTCGGTACAGAGCTGTCGCTAGGCTACAGCTCTCTCACTTCTGTTGTCCCGACACCACGCATGTAGGCTGGTTGTCGCCGTAATTGTTCCGTTTGCGGGACTGTGACTGTAACTACGTTTGCGTAAGTTATCTTCCACACTAACTGTGTTTGCATGGTTCAATACGCTCCTCCGCTTGCGACCGGCTACCGGCATGTGCCATGTCTTGCCTCACCCCCTGGGAAGTTTCGACTGGCACATGGCTGGTCGGCGGCTAGCGAGCGCCCTTTCCTGGCGCTGCTTTCCGGCTGGCCCCTTCTAGCTCCAACACCCGCCTCCCACCGTTGATCCGGCCGTACCCTCCTCGCCATCAAACGCTCTTGTAGTACAGGTCCCACCCCCTCGAAGTAGGACTGTACTCAGTAGTATTTGCATGCGAAAAAACATATCGGACGGGCCGAGCGGGAGATCTTGGTGCCGGTATCGCACAGAAATTATTTTTTCAAAAGGCCTATGTACGGGGCTTTCCCGACAGCTGATGATCCCGCGGATCGAGCTGTCGGCTCTCTTAGCCCCCTACCGTGCCCCCTGGCACGGCTACGGGGTTTCTAGCGCCCACCACGGGGAGGTGAGGGGATGCCGACGGGCTTGCGAGCGCATCCCCCTCCGGGGCCGCCGCCGCTGCGCCGCCGGCGGGCGCTTGCTACCTTGTACATAAGCACTAGGTGATGCAATGCCACTTTTAACATATCAAGAGCTGCAATAATGCTTGCTCGCGCCCCCGATAACTTGATGGTACAAAGAGTATTTAAACATAGTGTGTTAAAGAGAGTGGTTGCTACAAGGATCTTTTCACTAACCATGAACTCGTCTTCATTAATGTCTTGATAGATGTTCAGCATACGCTGTAGAAAGGCGTCTATAATATCTCTTTCACCTCACGCGTCAAGAAGTTTTGCGAGTAAGCCAACAGTTCTACCAACACCGCGTTGGTCGAAATGGGTAATGAGTGTGCTTTAGGCGTCTGAGCTTGGCGACACTCAGTTGAGAATGACGGGTCCCGCTGAAAGTCTTGCAGCGCTATAGCAGCAATAGGGTGTTTCATGACCACGCAAAGGTACCCGAACACCCTTTTCTGAAAGTATAGATAGGTCGTGTTGGCAACAACATCATGAGGTGCTACTCCTTCTAGTGGTTCCGGGAAGGCAGGATTGATACCGCGCATATAACTAATATAGTCCCGTTTGATCTCTGAAAAAGGTAATTTCTGTTGTGAAGGTTGGTGCATGCGTACGCAGAGATCTACTAAGGCTGTTGTCGTCGAACTGCCCGTGTCGAGGCTCCTCTTCGTCAAATATATAAGGGTCTAGCTCATATACATGGGTATTGTGTATGTCGCTACCTCTATAAGCGCCATTGCCAGCCGTAGGTAGATGTGATGACTGCCCGTGTGGTAGACCGACGTTCGCGCTAAAACGTTCAAACTTCGTCATTATGAACCCTTGTGTGGTCACTTGTGACCGTTCTCTCGCCGTGTTTATGAGCTCGGCAGTTTCAGAGCGAATATTAACCAGGGTATTATCCAGGGTAGTGGGAGTGACATGATCTTTAACGGGAGTGGACCAAGAGGCCTTGGTGTGGGTTGCTTTGCTACCGATCCGTGTTGTGGGCGCCGGCGGCGGCGGACGCTTCCGTTCAGGCATGCCTGACACGTCCGTTTCGACTTTTCACACCTTAGTTTTCTCGCGCTAATACCACGTTGGTCGCGTGTATGCAACTTATTAAGATGTGTGAGGGCCAATAACCTCTTATCGGAGGTGCCGTGCGACACTAAGTGTGTCGACATGTGAGTGTGCAACATGGCTGTGTGATGGTTGCAAGAGAGCTTAACATCAACACGACACAATGCTCCTTGTATCGTGTTTATATGTACTAGGTCAACTATACGTATTCACTGCATGATAACGTTCACAACAATGAACGTACATGTGCTGATAATGATGTACTATAATAGCCAGACCGATAATCCCAGAAATTGGCAAAATATATATGGAGATACTATTGTATAACAGGGACTGGATCCGGATCCTACGGAGCCGCGAATCCCCGAGACTACTCGGGTTCGGACTCGGTCTCGTGGGTCCGGACCCTAGAATCACAGGTAATCGCGGGATCCGGACCCTAGAATCACAGGTAATCGCGGGATCCGAACCCTAGAATCAGAGGTAATCGCGGGATCCGAACCCTAGGTTCAGTAGGTAATCGCGGGGTCCGAACCCTAGAATCACAGGTAATCGTGGGATCCGAACCCTAGGTTCAGTAGGTAATCGTTGGTTCCGGTACCAGTTATTGTAAGAAATCGTTGGTTCCGGTACCAGTTATTGTAAGTAATCGTAGGATCCGGTACCAGTTATTGTAAGTAATCGTTGGATCCGGTATTCATCGTACTTTAATGGATCCGCGGTAATCGCGAGTATCTCATCCTCGCAAAACGACGTGGAATCGTGATACCCAATCAGTACTCACGATTCCGAGTATCTCACGATTTTGTGGTTGCCCGAAGTGACACGCTGTATTTTTGGGAGATATTTGGCAATGCAAATCTGCTGAGGTGTATGTCTAGGATTGGTTCAATAGCCCTGATTGTTGTCATTCCGCAGCCTTGAATCGATTGTAGCCCACCCAAGGGCCAGTTAAACGGTGCGTACGCGCTTGAAATCCACCATAATCTGCCCGTCCACATCCAATCCTATCATAGTTAGCCGCCACTTCAGAAACCGAGCTCAACGTAAGGCGTCAAGCCAATTGGTCCACCCTGTTGGAAGACTTTCACAACGAGCAAGAGAAAGTTGAAGAGGTAAGCAAGAGTCCCCCCCCCCTCCGCTCTGCCCTCACCCCCGAGTTAGCTGCGTTGTGATGTTCGGTAGCGCCGCATGGCGCCCCCTCCCCGCCTCCGCCCGCACATTTATGTCTGTTTATGTGCTCTATTCAAGCCATATTTATAGCGTTGCAGTTGAGCTTGTCGACACTATGTTATCGCTGTTCTGTGATGCTTTTTTGTTCTTTGCTTTCCCACGTAAAAGGTTACTTTGTCGTTAAGCATATTGTTGCACTGCGCTGTTCGGTAGCGCCGCATGGCGCCCACTCCCAGCCTCCGCCCGCACATTTATGTCTCTGTTTATGTGCTCTATCAAAGCCATATTAATAGCGTTGCAGTTGAGCTTGTCGACACTTTGTTATCGCTGTTCTGTGATGCTTTTCTGTTCTTTGCTTTCCCACATAAAAGGCTACTTTGTCGTTAAGCATATTGTTGCACTGTGCTGTGGCCAGTGGCTCAAGTTGTGAATTTGCTGCAGGGGGACTATGTTACCATATCACTTGTTTACCCTATGTTAGGCACTCTGTTAGAGCAGTTGTCGTCACACATGCCCGTTTCACTGCAAGATGAGCGGAGGGATGTGGACTTGTACACCATCGAAGCGAAGGACATGGAGCCTCATATGGCGGAGGCAAGGGAGAGTCTGCGGGCCGGAATCATTGAGCGTTTTTTCACGAACATAAGGGAGAACGATTACATCAAGATAGGGATTGCGACATTGCTGGACATTTGGTGAGTACCTTGTAATGGTTGTGTGTGCATGTGTTTAAATTTTGCACATTTGTTTCTATTATATACCTGATAAATATACTAAATGTTGATAAATAGATGTGATTTGTATCTGAGCGTCCTTGTGTGTGTGTGTGTGTGTGTGTGTGTGTGTGTGTGCGTGTGTGTTTGCGTGTATATGCTTATGCATATTTGTGTGAGTGCTTGCATGCGCATGTACTTCTGCATGTGTGTTTGTGTTTGTGTCTTATGCATGTGTGTTTATGTTTGTGTGTGTGTTTGTCTTATGCATGTGTGTGTGTGTCTTATGGATGTGTTTGTGTTTATATGCTTATGTGTGTGTTGGTTTGTATGTGCATCTACTTCTGAATGTGTGTGTATGTGTGTGTGGTGTTCGTTTGTGTACCTATTTTGTATGCTCTCTACGTGTTCCTGTGTGTGTGTGTGTGTGTGTGTGTGTGTGTGTGTGTGTGTGTGTGTGTGTGTGTGTGTGTGTGTGTGTGTGTGTGTGTGTGTGTGTGTGTGTGTGTGTATGCAAATTTACTTGTGCATTTTTGCTATGTTAACTAAAAATGTGAATTGTGCAGGTTTAAGAATCTGGACTTCAATGGCATTCGTTCCGACTTTGCGCCTACAATTTTGGCGGCTGCAAGAAGAGAATTTGGAGAGCAGTGGCGCACAGAGCCGGAAGAGAGCGAGGCAGAAGGCGGTGCTTCCACCAAGCATGCAAGCTGCAGAGCTTGGCAAGCAATTGATGTCGTCGAAGAGTAAGTCTTTCACTACATTCCTTTCCGGGGATTTGACTGGGCGTGTGACGCCCTCGATAGCCAAGCACGTGGAAAAGGATGACTTAGAGCGTTACCTTGAGCTGCCCCAAGAAACGGACAAGGACATTTGTGTGTTGACATGGTGGAAAACACATGCAGCTATGTACCCCGACTTGGCTTTAATGGCGCGGCAGTACTTATCTATGCTTGCTACCTCTGCTGCATGCGAGCGTTTGTTCAACAAAGCGGGGCGAATGCATGACGCGTTCAAGAAGAACACCAAGGAAGATAGCCTAGAGGATGCCTTGTTAGTCTCATGTAATTGTTGAATTATGTATGCGCGAGGATTATGGTTGTCACAAGTCTATATAAACTGTAAGAAATGGTTGTCTTAAACCTGTTTTCATCCATATTTTGTGCATTTAATGTTCATTTGGTGGACTCGCACTGGCCATGCGATAATCCATTTGGCATTAATTGTCACATCATATGTGAAAAATGTTACTGCATCGGAATTTGTTTCCCTGTGATGGCAAGTGTCTTTTTTGAGCCGGAGGGCTATAAACTCACATACGTTGCTTGTGGCACTTGCCGGAGGGACCAAAAGCTTTGCTAAATTGTATGGGATAGACTGTAAAGTACTAAATATGTGTGCAGCGGGCAGAAAGTATGGGAAGTGAATTGTACGTATCTATTGTATGGGATCCAAGCATGAGCAGGCGCAATAGAACTAGTAGAGATGTAAAAATTCAATTTGCAGTACAAACTTCCCCCAAAATGCGCAATTTGTATCAATTTGCATGAGTACTTCGAGTACTTGTTGGAATCGCGAACCCAACGAATCCAACGGAACCAAAAAAATAAGAAGTACTCTTGTACTCGGTTCCGGAATCAAAAACACAGGTACTCGCTGGATCCGAACCCTAGAATCACAGGCAATCGCTGGATCCGGACCCTAGAATCACAGGTAATCGCGGGATCCGGACCCTAGAATCACAGGTAATCGCGGGGTCCGAACCCTAGAATCACAGGTAATCGCGGGGTCCGAACCCTAGGTTCAGTAGGTAATCGCGGGGTCCGAACCCTAGAATCACAGGTAATCGCGGGGTCCGAACCCTAGAATCACAGGTAATCGCGGGATCCGGATCCTTTTTTTAGAGGTACTCACTAGTTCCGGATCCAAAAAAATCAAGACTCATGGATCCGAACCCAACAAAAAAATGGCGGATCCAGTCCCTGTTGTATAATCACCGAATTTAGAGAGCATCGGACATAATTGTGCAAGGAAAACAATAACGATGAAATAAATGTAAAATGGATTATGGAAATTAGAATAACACCGGAATCAAACTTAGCCCCCGTGGGGAGGTTCACACGCAACAGCTTCAGCACACCCACCATGTTCGTCCGCCGGTATACCGCGGGTAAAGACCCAAGCAAGATACTCATTGCATGCCATTTGATTGTACATGCAAATTCTTGCGATTTCCATTTTCGACGCGCATTTATTTGTTGCATTTTGGGGCCGGCATATCATATGTTTATTTTGCAGCAAGAAATGATCACTAGTGCTATTTGATAAGCAAATCGGACATGTGGAATATGTGGAGGTATGACCACAGTGAACATGAAATATGAGTAGCACGTAACATACAACACACAGCAAGACATACGCTTATGAAACTTAATAAGGGACATTACATGAAGGAAGGCAATGTAGGGGACGAATGGGATGCGACCCAATGTGGCGTAAGTAATAAGGGACCGAAGGGATCGGCTCGGGTTCATTAGACACATTCTGTCTATTTATGCGCAGAGCGTCACATATATATAAACCATATATAAACCCTAAAACCATTGCGAATATCTAAAAAACGACGAAAAACATGAATTTCGTAGGCAGTCCATGATCAAACAACACAATATGTGTTAGAGTTGGGAATGGATAGTTACACGGAGGTCGTGCCGGCCCCACAGGGGGGCCGGTTGTGGTGACTAGAGGAGTGGGAAGAGAGAGATGGCGGCCGGCGAAGGCACCGGCAGGGCCGGCCGACCGCCACAAATAGGGAATAGAGTACCGCTAATAGCATAACACTAAGTACTAGATTTACAAATAACTACCTTGTACATAAGCACTATGCAACGGGATGCTAATGCTAACCACCCCCCTCAAGGTAGCCGAGGTCTTGACGTCGTCCTAGCTTGCGTTGAGGAAGATGCCATCTTGGTCGAAGGTTTAGTGCTTTAGCGTGTGCCTCAAGCCGGGTAGGTGTAGCGACATGCACTCACAAGAACGTGCCGCTACCGGCGAGTTGCCGATATGAAGCGGTTCCAAATGTACTGCGTAATGTACAATTCTGACATGTAGCGGGAAAAACTGTTCACGGGAGAATTAGCCGACGCATGAGAGCGACCGGCGAGGAAGAAGCACAACCAACAAGGTTCTTTGTGGCGTATAGGCACGCAAAAAACATAGACGGGCACTCGTTTTGACTCCCTCCTTTCGCCGTGGGAAAGTTAAGCGCCTCGCTAAGTAAGATGAGCGTTGCGACATTGCCTCGGGAAAAAACAATAGCAGTACTAATTAAAGTACGCACGGGCCGAATTTTCGCGGGTCGGTCTTAAGAACTAGATCCGGTCGAGAGCATCGGTAGGCTGAAGGCTAGGTGAGACTGAAAGCTGGGTGGGGCGAACGTGGCGCCGGGCGCTTTATACACGCTCTTCTCATTTTTACGTGGGAGATGGTAGGACAGTCGCGGACAACCAGCTCGAAGGCGAAGCGTGGGGTCGGTGGGACGATGAATTACTAGCGTGGCGCCGAGCGCTTTGCACACGCTCTACTCTTTTTTTACGTGGGAGTAGGTAGGACTAGCGTGGCGCCGAGCGCTTTACACAAGCTCTTCTCTAGTGTAACTTGATGGAGGGCCCATAACCTGTTAGAGTTGGGAATGGATAGTTACTCGGAGGTCGTGCCGGCCCCCAGGGGGCCGGTTGTGGTGACTAGAGGAGTGGGAAGAGAGAGATGGCGGCCGGCGAAGGCACCGGCAGGGCCGGCCGACCGCCACAAATAGGGAATAGAGTACCGCTAATAGCATAACACTGAGTACTAGAATGACAAATAGCTACCTTGTACATAAGCACTATGCAACGGGATGCTAGTGCTAACAAGTCCATGGTGTCGTTTGTAGCGATCCTTTACTCGGGAAACACCGATATGCCACATTTACACAAACAATTAGGACTAGGGGTCAAACATTGATCAAAAGATAAATACATGTAAGCATTAATAGCAATGTACGTACAAATACGCCGAATGTCTCGCAACCCCCGAGGGAAGCATTGGATATAAAGCTTCCTGAAAACTTCACGCCATACACACATGCACACGAGGTGTGAATGCAGCATGGGGAACAAGGAGCGTTCGTGATGAGAGACGCCACTCTTTCAGAACCCGCGCAAGTGTATTAAGTTTTGAATCTGCTTAAAATGCGCATCTTTGGAGGGCAAATGGTCATTCGATATCAACGCTTTCTAAAGCTCGGGTATTTGCGTTACCAAGATATGGTTTGCTTACCCAAACCTACAATGAAGTATTACCGCCGATGTTGACGTGGCATTGGCTTAAAGTATTACACGCATATTCGTGTGTCGTATCAATATAATGCCTGATGATGTTGATAAAACTCTGGAACTCGCCAAACACGGCTGTTGAAATGCAATTTGTACGTGCTCAACGTCGCCGGGCATGTTCGCTGTAAAAATACATTCATTTAGCAAATTTTATCGCAATAGCACACAGATTGTTCAAGAAATTCGTCTTCCATGGGCGATGCAGCACAATGAGAAGGTTCAAACCTTTTCACGCGAGAGTGTTTATGGATCTTGTCTTGACATTAAGACAGCCTGAAATTCTTTTCTTTCCACCTTTCATCTGCTGAATAACGGAATGTGAAACGAGCCGATTTCAGTGAATTGAAACTTAGTTAGGCGATACCAAAAGTGGCGAAAGAAGTGGTAGTATTTGTTTACTATTTTCATGTGTTTTTCATTTTGCCTTTCTACGTACATGATTATTGGGCACTGTCTCGTGCACACGAAAAGACAGTGGAACTCACCAAGCAAAAAGGAGCCAAGAGAGAAAAAAATTCCACAGGCCTAAGCCCGAGGAACAGGAAGGTATGCCACAGCACCAGCTCTGCCCTTCTGCAAAGCGTCGCGGAGATAGGAACCCAAAGTACCATATATATTGTACACACGAAACAATCAATTTGTGCGTGTATATTTGCAGATTTATCGATAACAAGTGTACTGTTTACCATTGCGATGATATCTCTGCAACCAAGCATTTAACAAAATGCTGCGATTTCACTGAAGTAACTGCTGTATTTCACATGAATGACACCCAATTTTGTTTTCCTTCACGATAGGGGAAAAAGATTGCAGCAAAGTCTCTGAGTGGCTGTGAATTGCGCTCTTGCCCTGAACGCGATGGGCCACTCCGCTGAGAAGGAATGAATTAGAGCTATAAAAATGGCATGGAATGGGCTTTGTGATGGCTTGCTGAACTGTTCTTCTGTCTCAGCCCAGCGTCGTCCCACACATGACGGTTGACAGTGGCAGAAGTACGGCAAGACGCGCCATTCCGAATAACTTCACACCAGGCATTCAGAACATTTGTTTGTTCTAAGCACATCAATGATAAGCAGTCATGACGCACGAAGATGGAGGCACCGAAATGATACAATGGAAGCAACAGAAATGATGTCGCACTATGAATTACATAAGCATTTACTTCTGTTAAGCAACACTTTACATTCATTATATACACTTTGTGTCAATTGTGCTTCAACGGCAGACACATTCAATGCCACCAGCTTGTCTTCAAGGCACGTGTGATTGGGCCATGTGCACAGCCCTTAGCACGGTAATGTTTCCAGCAGTCAAGACGCGGTGGAGATAGACGGAAAGGTACGGTGCTTAGGGTTTGGGTGCCAAAGTTGAGCGATGATGACTCTGCCTATTTGCTGAATTTGGAGTTGGGCACGCGACCGCTGCCGGTTCCATACATATTGGCTTCCTTAGGGACGCCCTGGTACACGGCCCTGCTCCCTCCCATGCCCATCCTCTTTGCCATCTTGTGAGTCGCGCGCCTAAAGATTCCAGGCGACTCCGCAGTTCGATTCTGTGATTTTGAGCATTCGGCGTCGCTGCTGCTGTATTGACCACCTTTCGTGTCTAGCAACCAATCAAAAGGGCAAACCACAACTTTTAGAAATTTTACATGAACATTCAAAAATCTATACCATCTCCCACATGATGCAGCTTCAGTTCATACATGCCTCAGGGACCATAGTGTTATCGCTGGGGCACATGACGCACCGGCGCGTTCATTTTTCTGACCAGCAGAGCTCCACCAGTAATCGTCCACCTCCACTTCTTTAAAGTTGGAAGGCAAGGACTCGCTCGCATTAACCACGTCGTCTAGCATGCAGCTAGGTGCGGGGCTGCTGCGGTGATACGAAGCCAACGGCTTCTCCTAAACCGCCACAGTTGTGTGTCAGAATTTCAACTTGAATAAAAAAGTAGGAAAATAGCAGTGAGAGCACCAATTCTTGGCGCACCTTCACCGTGACTTGGGTGACTTGAGTAACTTGTGGCGGAGCTGGTAGCTTGAGAGGGGTAGCTATTGTGAAGGAGCCACCAGTCGCTGCCTGCAAGGCGGCAGCCAGGATACGGTCCCTGCGCAGTAGCCCCTCCAGCAGCTCCGCCACCTCGCTTTGCCCTGACTGTCGCAGCGCCGACACGTGACCCGCCACCTGACCCTCGCTCCTCGACAGCCCGCCGTCTTTGAAGTGCGCCGCGATATCTAGCAGCACCTGCTTGTCCTTCTTGTTCTCTTCCCTGCCGCACACACAATCGACGCCCGTGTGAGTCATCCGCCTTGCGTTTCCAACTGAGTCGGTTCGTAATTCTAATGCGGCGGGAATTCGGAATTAATTCTGTTCCGCTTCCCGAGGTTCGCCATCCCTCGGATACGCGTCACGCCTGTATCAGTTTTAGCCCCACTTCCGGAAGTCGAGATATCAGTTGTCCAGTTCGAAAATATCAGGCCGGTTAGCTTTCTGCGACGTGTTCGTGGTCAGTCACGTGATTGCGGGGAATGAGGGGGATTGTGACCAAGGCGTCCTGCGCACCTCAGTTGGTCATTCTTCCGTTTCTCGGCCGCCAGTTGCTCCTGCATAGAGGCGAGCTGGCCATTGACATCCTCGACTACCTGCCTGTACGTTGACACATTCTCCGCTGCACTGCGAAGCTGCGCGGTCACGCTCTTGCTGTCCAGCTCCCCGATGCTCGGCTTATCGGCGACGGCGGCCCAACCGAGCTGGCTCCTCTCCACGTTTCTCACCTTCATCGCGGACGACTGCGGGCTGACGCGGTGGCGGCCGATGCCGGCCCCCAAACTGCCCACAGCAAATCTATCTTCCACAGTCATTGAAACTCCCACAGCTTGTAATATCACACGAGTGGTGAGGGCTGCTCGAGGGGTGAGAGTGCCTCGGGCAGCGCCAACTGCCGTCGGCGCGTCGTCGAGTTGGCCGCGTATGCAGTACTGTGGTCTGTAGCGGTGCGGATATTACTGATTATTTGACTGCCTGATAATTATTTCAAGCAGCACACAAACAGGCACACTACAAAATGGTAATAATATGCGCTATATTAAAAGAAATGCACTAACCCTGATTTATTTATTTTCTGCAGTTTTGGTAGTGCTGCTGGCTGTTCATTTAGTCATCCTTAAAATTTCAATATTAATATATTAATTAACAGTGCGTAAACAAATGATTATATCAAATGTACATGTACCAGTACAGTAACATCTCATCTTTCGCGGATGGTGGCTAAATCGAAAGATAGGGATGGTACCATCTCCCTACCTGTACGCGAAGGTAGGGCTTGCGGCAGGCAGGTACCCTATTATACCCTAGTCTATTATGCAGGTCTCGCGCACACGAACACAGAGGCACAACACCTGTCTCTGCAGCGCCACACTGGCACATTGCGCGCACAACTTTTCCACTCCGTTAGCATCAAGCGTGAGAACACGAAAGTGTAGCATCCACACCGATCATTTAATGCAACTTATCCAAAGTTAGAATAGGTCACGACCTCTCGTCAAAATGCTAGAGCAATTGGCAGAAGACACGCCGTCGAGGGTTCGACCAGGTCAGCCGCCACCACGACGGCAGCTTGTACCTCCCCTGACATTCTCCCACACAACGTCGAAACTAACAGTCAGTCACTGATCCCGTGTCAGGTCTTTACCTCGGCTCCATCGAAGCTCTCTCTCACATTTCAGCTCTCGGAATTACTCATGTCCTGGTGAGGCCTCGTTTCAACTCGCCGAAATTACCTTATCACCCGTTCCCGGGTACCAGTACCAGTACCAGTACTACTGTTGATGACCACATCAACGTGCTCACGAACCACCACTGCGTTTGTCGCCCAACCCCGTAAGAGCCTGGGACCCTCGCCGGAGGAGGCGGGATTCGAACTTCATAATGTCGCGCACCTACACATCGATGTACTGGACACCGAGGAGGCCAACCTTCTTCAGTTTCTGGACCGATGCTGTGCCTTCGTGGAGTCTGGACTGGCCGCCGGTTCGGGCGCTGTGCTAGTACACTGCCACGCGGGCATGTCTCGCAGTGCTGCAGTGAGTACTTGCCGTCGTCAAACTGGTATTATCTTTTCGTGCCCTTTTCGATTGATTTTCGAACCAGTCTAACTGACGACTGCGGCCGTGGCTTCCTCCGGGTGGCCAGGCGGTGGTGGCATACCTCTCGCGGACGGAAGGTTTGACTGTGAGCGAGGCACTGCAAAGTGTGCGCGCTCAGCACGCACATGCGAACCCGAACTATGGCTTTATGCAGCAGCTGGAGCATTATCAGGAAATGGGGTGAGCATTAGGACATAGCAGATATATGCGTGCGCATGCATTACTGCACGTGTGTGTGTGTTTTTGTGTGTGTGTGTGTGTGTGTGTGTGTGTGTGTGTGTGTGTGTGTGTGTGTGTGTGTGTGTGTGTGTGTGTGTGTGTGTGTGTGAGTGAGTGGTCTAAAGTAAGTGCTCTTGAGAGTGAATAAGCAGGTGCATCATTCCATTTTCATGCGTGGGAATGATCATGAGTGGTTCAAAGCTGCGGTCGATGTGTATGTGCAATTGGGTTGTGTGTGTGCGTGTGTGTTTGTGTGTGTGTGTGTGTGTGTGTGTGTGTGTGTGTGTGTGTGTGTGTGTGTGTGTGTGTCAACCTGGGTCTATGGCTCGGTGTTTGTTTTTGCGTGTGGGCTATCTATGAGCATGGGTGTTTTGTAAGAGGATAAGGGAGGTAGTTTTACGTATGTGAGTGTCTGAATGAGTGTGCAAGATCTTAGATTGAAAGTGGTTGCTTGTGGTCCGATATTAAACGTGTGTGTGTGTGTGTGTGTATGTGTGTGTGTGTGTGTGTGTGTGTGTGTGTGTGTGTGTGTGTGTGTGTGTGTGTGTGTGTGATAGGCTGGGCCTCTCCATGTGTGTGACTGTATATGTATTTGAATGTTTGTACTTTCTCTGTGTGGTAGTATGTATATCTGTAATTGTATTATATTGTGTGTGTGTGTGTGTGTGTGTGTGTGTGTGTGTGTGTGTGTGTGTGTGTGTGTGTGTGTGTGCGTGATTGTGGGATCAAAAGCGGGAGTATTAATGTGTTTAAGCTAGAACTGTTTCAATTATTTCGGATTTGCTTCAGTTAGATAGGGAATATTGGCTGTGGCGTGTATATGTGCGATTTGTGTGTGAGTGTGTGTGTGTGTGTGTGTGTGTGTGTGTGTGTGTGTGTGTGTGTGTGTGTGTGTGTGTGTGTGTGTGTGTGTGTGTGTGTGTGAGAAAGAGTGGGTGCGTTACTAGATGCATTTTTGGATAGGTTTGAGTCATTTTGGTAGAAGGGGAACTGCGGAGAGTGCGTGTGTATGTGTGTGTGTGTGTGTGTGTGTGTGCACGTACGTGTGTATGATTGTGTTTACGTTTGTATACGTACGTACGTGTGTTAGGGTGGACTCCTCTATCGTTTCGACATGGGGGGTGGGCTGCAGGTGGACTGCATATAGTGTTTAGTGTCGGTGCTCTTTGTCAGCCCATCTCTCGGGGCGCAGAATGAAGTGGGGGCGGTGTTGGCGTCTTGGGCAGGTGCAAGTTGGTCCCCAGCAATGCGGCGTACAAGCGCTTCAATCTCCAACAGCTTGGGCAGCGCTGGGAGAGCGACGGGTACGTCGATGTGGGAGAGCTGAAGGAGGTCGGGGAAGGTGGCGCGACAGAGGGGGAGGGCGGCGAGGAAGTTGAAGCGTCATACAGGTGTCGGAAGTGTCGTCAGCTGCTGGCGACCTCCGTTCACGCGGTTCCCGTGGAGGCCGGGCCTGGAGCGACTGGGTTCTCCTTCAACAAACGCGCGAAGCAGAAGGGGGCGCTGGCTGGGCAGGAGACGTCGCTGTTTGTGCAGCCGCTGCGGTGGATGGAGGACGCGGTCGGGGAGGTGAACGGAAAACTGTACTGCCCAAAGTACGCACACCCAGCCAATGATACTCACCGGCTGATCAGCCGCGCGCGTATACATTTTAGAGGACACAAGGGGATACGAAATGAGGGGGAGCGACTTGTTATTGGTGCTGGTGCTGACGGGAGTGATTGCTTGTGACGATGGTCCCGACGTCGATAGGCCATTGTGTTGTCGTTGATGGGTATGCGTATGCCGCTGCGTTTTTGGACACATGAAGGGGATATAAAAATGGTGCTTGTCATCCTATCCTATCCCATCCTATCTTGTTCTGTCCTGCGACAAAAATGTGCTTGAGTATGTCTGTCTGTCTGTGTGTCCCTTATCTTCAGCTCGCTTGGATTCGGTCCAACAAATGCGACCTCGTGGTCTT
>JAPMLY010001726.1:75000-87298 GCA_026401115.1 Tetraselmis chui
GATTAATTACATCGACAAAGTACGGCTCGCTCGACATTCACTGCGAATTGGATAGATGCGCGATGTTGTAAATCATCTCATTTCTGAATGGGCTCATACTACCATTGCTATTACGGTACGCGGCAATGGTGGAGAGATACAGAAGAGGATGAGGAGATGGTGAGAGTTGAGAGCTGGAGCCCCTTTATTTGGAGAAGATGTGGTTTACATGGGATGGACAGCGGCAGCACATCTCCAAAGGAATCTTACAGCGGCGAGTTAATGGTTGGTCGATGCTAAGGATGGCTTGCTCGACATTCATTGCGAATATGATAGTTGGTCTATCTTGCACATCCTTTTCATTCGTGAATGGGCGACCTTCGCCCTCGTTATTATGGTACACGGCAATGGCGGAGTGTTAATACAGCGGAGATGGCGAGTGTTCAGAGTTGAAAGTTGGAGCTTGTCTTGGCGAGGAGGTGGTCGCCGTAGACGATGGGCGAGAAGCGCGCGGGTCGGCCGGTAGCTTCGCAGCAGGACGGCATCGGCACGATCTCCGCTCGGTAGTTGGGCTCGAAGAAAAATGGGATGGAGGTGCGGGAGGCGCCGCCGCGGGGGCGCAACACCCGGTGGGGCGTGGACCTGTACAATCCGTTGGTCCATCGGGAAAGCATGTCACCTATGTTGCAGGTGAGGCCGCCCGGAACGGGCTCCACTGTCACCCACTCCCCGCGCGTGTTCTTGGCTTGAAGGCATCCTGGGGTCCCGTCCGCGTGGATCATAGTGAGGCAGCCGTAGTCGGTGTGCACGCCGCAGCCGAGGTCGGCGTCTTTTGTGGTTGCGGCTTCGTCCGCCGGCGCGGTTTGCTGCGAGGGGGGGTAGTGGATGACGCGGAACACCCAATATGGGTCGTCGTAAAACTCCACAAAGTGGTCCTCCGGGAGGTTCAGCCCCAGCGCGATGCCGCTCATCACCTGCCGCCCCAACCTTGAGAGACACACGCGTCACATACAAGCGGCCATTGCATTAATAACGCCCTAAGCAAACGCTCAAATGCAAATTGTGATAAAGTAGCCCGCGCGACGGTCGGCAAAATGCGTGAAATGTTATTAACTTGCGAGGAAATGAGTTCGAGGACGGGGATAAGACAGTGGCGAATGTGGGCATTGGCATCATAACTACACCTGGGATTATTTCTGCGTGCAAGATGACACTGTGTACTTGCAATGTCACAAATTCAAAGGGGGTTCGTGACAACGAAATGGAGAAATCGAAACTTGAGCGAGCAAAAATGTGATATTGTGTGTGGAAACGTTGGTTGGGGCGGAATAATTTTTAGGTGGACGATAAGAAAATTCGAAAGAAAAGAAATGATAAACAATCAAACAAGGATGATGACGCTAACATTGTGTGTGTGTGTGTGTGTGTGTGTGAGTGTGTTTGCGTGTGTGTGTGAGAGAGAGAGAGTGTGTGTGTGTGTGTGTATGTGTGTGTGTCTGTTTGCGTGTGTGTGTGTGTGTGTGTTTACGTGTGCGTGTGTGTGCGAGAGAGAGACTGTGTGTGTTTGTGTGTGTGTGTGTGTGTGTATGTGTGCGTGTGTGTTTGCGTGCGTGTGTGTGTGTGTGTGTGTGCGAATCGTGTTGGTCCAGAAAATGCGGAGTTAAGAAAAGAAATTTCATCCACAATTGTGTGGCACGTATGAAACACTTGATTATATTAAGCGAAACGTGAAAAAATATAACAGGAATGAGAAAACACAAGCGCGTCTATATACCAACAATAAAAGTGCGAATAATGTGCATGCATCACCAAATATGCGAGAAATGGGGAAACCGCGTGGGCTAAACAACTTGCGGACCGCATATGCACACGTATGTGAATCAGATCATGTGAACAACTCATCGCGCCTTTAAGGTTTATCATGGTTGCAGGGTATGAAACTCAAATGGGTTGGAAATTGACCATCAAAACATTGAATACGAGTCCATTTCTTTCTTGAAAAAATTTCATCCATTTCGTGTTTAATCAATAACAACAATTAAATGTGCGAACAATACATACTACGGAATGTGCGAGAAATGGGGAAACCACGTATGAAATTCAGCACGCCGTTAATCCATGTTGTGTGGTTGCAAGGCTGTCATCGCAAAATATGTAACACACTTATCACCGACAGCTGAAATGGCAATTGAGCATATGCGAAAACCAGTTACAGGGCCGACCTTTTTTCTGGGAAAAGGAGCCGTGGGACGTCCGAACGTAACGTACAGGTATTTAATAAGATGGTATAATACATATATTTCGCCTAATAGTAATATTAAATCCAAATCATTTCATTACAATGCAAGAAAGAAGAAGAGAGGAAAAAACCTAAGCCCGAGGAACAGGAAGTCCATGCCACAGCATCGGCACTGCCCTCCTCACTAGTCATTTTTAAAGAAGAAGATTAAACAACGCCAATTAAACGACGTACACAATGTAAAAAATAACAACATTTGTCATTCATATCATTTATACCTGCTGTTACCATACCAAACAAGTGAATGGCAATACACCCTACAAACCCTAAAACCCTAAAACCTAACATGGTGCACCGAAAAACCGGAACAGTATAGACAAGCGCGAAGATGATGACACGTAGGGCGTTGTCAGTCCCCCGGCCCCACCTGTTCATGTCCTCTACATACTGTTCGAAGACGGGACGGAAGGTGAGCGGGGCGCTCGGCCATTGGTTGACGCCATAGTTGGAGGGGCTGCTACTGGGCTCCACGCCCCGCTTGGCCTGCTTTGACTCGGAGTAGAAGTCAACGGCTTCATGGAAGTCGCCTCGCCCGTTCGTCACGTTCTCCTGCACCCGCTGGTAGCCGCGGAAGGAGGCGCTCTTGCCGATCCATATGTCATCCTTGGCAGCGCGAGGCAACGCGAAAAACTGCTGCGCGTTCTCCAGCGCCGAGTCCAGCAGCACCGGGTCCACGCCGTGACCCACGAGATGAAAGAAACCAACCTGGTCACGGTAAAGCATGGTGAGCCGCTGCCAACTGAATTGCACCTCGCAGGCTAGAACATCAAGTGAACGAAACGCACTACAACAAAGTAATAGTACTCGTGATATTTCAAATAGGGTTTTCACGTGTTGGGCGAGGACACATCGGGGACGAAGACTCAGCAAGACTCGCGGCTCACCTCAACGCACGCGGTGTGGAGGTGTGCACCAGCGTCCTGTCGCTCTTGAAGGCTGCTCCCCTCGGTTGTCAGCGCCGTGACGTCGATTACCGGTACGAAGGTGTTTTGACGGGTGAGGGGGGTAGGCGTTGCGTGGGAGGCGGGTGACGAGGAGGAGCGCGCCACTGGCAAGGGTCGGTGACACTGCCCAATCGACGCGGCCCGTTTCGGTGGAGAACCGCCGAAACCGCGTGATGTCTGAGCACTGCCGCCCGGAAGGACGGTACCGATGGAAAGCGGACGAATCATTCAGACAGCCGCTGTTACTTGGTCCGACGAAAACCGGGGCAACCGTGGGCCGGACGTGCAGGGCGAGTCAGTCCGCTACCAGGTACCTTAGTAGCGATGGTTGTATAAATTGTGCTGTAGGTTCGTGCTTGTCTCTTACCTGTAGGGTTTATCCTTACACAGTTTGAGGCCGGTTCTTATTAGGTGAACTTAAATCAGTAGTGGCCACCGTATTATTACGGTGGCAGAAGCCAGTTCACCTAATAAAAACTAAGTACGGTGGCAAACACCGCGGTTACCAACATCGCGGTGTTTGCCACCTAAATATCATCGCGGATTTGCCACCATCCGCGAAATAAGATGAGTTTTTCGTGCTGCCGCCGCGCTGGACTAAAGTGATTATTTACTGCAGGGCGCGCGATGGCGCGCGCGGGGGGGGGGGAGGGGGGGAGGGCGGAGACCGGAGTGCCCCTCTCTTTTTTTGATATTTTTTTTTTGCGCCCCCGGCATATGGGACTGGCAGGGAACCCGCACCGGCGGCGTTTTGCAAGCATTACTGGGAGCAGAAGTTCGAAACAAACCTCAACTCATCATCGATCATGCTGGAGTTCCCCTCATCAAGTGACGCATCGGAGGAAGACTTTCTTACAAAATAAGGTAAGGAATGCATGGAGGGGGAGAAGAGGAGAGGAAGAGTAGGGAGAGGGAAAGGAAATAAAGGGAGGGGGAAGAGAATGAGAGAGAGAGACTGACATCGGGGGGGGGGGGGGGGGGGGAGAGAGAGAGAGAGAGAGAGAGAGAGAAAGCGCGAGAGAGAGAGAGAGAGAGAGAGAGAGAGAGAGAGAGAGAGAGCGCGCGAGAGAGAGAGAGAGCGCGAGAGCCGGAGAGAGAGAGCGCGCGCGCGAGAGAGAGAGAGAGAGAGAGAGAGAGAGAGAGAGTGTGACGAGTACAGTCCTGCAACAGTATATTGCAGGACATTGTACATGTACTCGTTACGGATTCCAATTCGTGCTTTTCCACAGGACGGACGTATACTCGTGGGTACGTCGCTACTTAAGTTCAATATTGTAAGGGTGCTGATGCTACAGTACGACCAGTACCTCCAGGTACGTACAAATATGCATAATTAATCTAACTAGCCAGATGACGCGCCAGAACGAGCTCTTCCATGCAGAAGGAGCCGCGTCGTGAAACCCAATAATGCTAGGCAGGCCGCGTCTCGAAGCAGATGACGACGGTTGAACAGCCCTAACGCTTGACACGTAAGCGTAGCTTGCAGGCGTAAGTAATCTGGGCAGAAACCTATTTAAGCCCAGTGCAGTAGAGGGAGGTGACAGAACCATTTAACAATTCCATTGTTCACTTACAACATCTATTGCCTAAGAACAGTAGTGAAACATCTTTCACCATTGCCTCTCTCCAACATCTTTTTGCCATCTTGCAACGAGAGAACTAGACAGACTAGAACAGATTTGTGCTAGCGTTTAGCTTTCAGAGGCTAACCGCCATACTGGTTTCGGAGCTCTCTGGTCGACGCACGCTTTCGTTGCTCATTGATTCGCTCGACGTTGCTTGATTGATTGAGGTGGCTTCTCTAGGACCCGGACATTACGTGGTGTTGGTAATTCACGTGGGAGGAACTAAACAGTCGGACTTAAAGCTGATATTACAACGTGAGCCTCGTTCTGGTAAAACTTGGTTCCCAGCTGGATCTGTCTTACCTAACGAAGAGCATGTCGACGCTGTTGTTCGTGAGTTACACGAGGAGACCGGTCTTGTTCTAACACCGGATGATTTAACGCTGTTGAGTGGTGAACCTGTCCTCGTTACTCTACCTCAAGGACGACAGCTTGTCTACGTGTACTCGGCTTCTATTCCTGTCCTGTTTGCTACGAACAACTTACGCACAACTCAGGTTGAACAGGCTGTTTTAGCACAGTCGACAGTTAATCCGGATGGTACTTACGTCGTCCCGGAAACAATCAACATTGACGGTCTGACACTTACGCCCGCTCAGAAGGGGTTACTTCGTGCTCAGAAGCACAAGAGTGAGTTACTTCACTTTGGTTACGTGACTCAGTGGGAGCTCTTTCGCCGAGCGGTCTATCAACACGTTCCAGTCCTGCAAGACGACACGTCTATCCCGAGACAGTTCCACATGCACTCCCGGTTTACGACGGTCGACTCTGGTCCTGTCTGGCTACTAATTCGCGGACACATCAACCGACTGACTGGTGAGGGGCCTACAAATTTACGAGTGGGAATGCCGATGCCTACACACAACTTGGCTGGACTACCTGTCACCCTCACGAAGACCCAGCGTAAGGCTGCAATTAATTCACCGCTACAGAGTGGCCGTGTGGCTAATGAACCGGAGGATTGGCTTGAAGCTCAGCCTCAACGTTTTCTCATGCTTGGGATTACGCCTGATTCGTACGACTCAGTTATATGGGTTACTTCACAGTTCGCTGGACATATGAATGGGTGGTGGCTGAACCGGAAAACTCAGCCTCCAATTCCAGCTACGTACAGCGAGCTTGTTACGGAGTTACGCAACTCAACGTTTCTTCCGAACATCAAGGACGACGCAATTAACGCTTTGCTCAGCTTTACGCAGAGCAGCACGATGAGTTACGTGCTCTACACTAAGCAGTACAACGACTACTTACGTCGGTCTCGTCAGCACTTGACAGCTGATGTTCAGTGTGTGCGCTTCATTAACGGCTTGGCGAACTCTGCGTTGAAGAACCACGCGAAGTCACACCGAGCTCAGAAGGGGTACCAGATTACTTTGGTGGAGCCGCAAAACTTTTTGAACGACGTCGTTACAGATTCGCCGGAACTCGGCAATACGAGGTCTGCTGCTGGCCCATATGCCCGGCCTACACGCAAGCGCAATCTTGAGGACCCTCTCGATGAAGCCTCTAAGACCTGGAAGAGTAATAGAGGGGGCCGTGGTCGTGGCCGCGGACGTGGACGTGGTGGAGGAAACAATGGTGGACGTAGTCCAACATCTGGCCGCGAAGATTTCAACACGCTCGCAAAAGCGATGACAGCTGAAGAGCGTAAGCGTCACATGGAGGAGGGACTCTGCTTCAAGTGCCACAAGAAGGGACATCGACTATTCCAATGCCCGGAGTGGAAGGGCAAGGCACCGATGGAATCTAAGAAGCAATGATGGTGGCAAGGCTGTTCTACTAGCGAACTGAAGCAGCAGGCTACATCTACTGTTCGTTTTGAGACATTGTTAGCGACAGAGGTCGTCGCAACACCTTCGACATCTCCATCGACTACAGTCGCGACTCCTGCAACGTTAGTAGCAGGTCGTCGTCGTCATACTAAGCAGAGACAGAGTCGTAAACCTTTAACCAGACGTTCAATTGATTGGAAACTGGTTGACTCAGTCTTTGACCTTCTGCATGCACGATTCGACTTCACATTGGAGGGATGTGCAGATTATGAAGGTATGAACTCGCACAGTGACTTACCTCACTGTTCGCCGAGTGACTCGATTCTAGAGAGAGATTTGACAAGAGAACGGGTGTTTATCAACCCACCCTGGGAGTTAGTTGAGCAGATTGCACAGCATTTTGAGGATTGTCGACGAACATCTCCGACATCTACGATGGCTGTATTTGTACTACCGAAATGGGCGAAATTTACTCAAGTGACTAAGAACTGGAAACTCTACCAAGAATTCCCAGCGAGGACACAGCTTTTTACTCGTCAGTCATTGGAGAACCCAGCGCAACAGGAGGTGGTTGCTCCAGCTCCTTGGCATGTACAGCTATGGTTAGTCGACGCAGATTGTGCGTTTAACGACTCAACATCACCTACAGTATATGATCAACCAGACTCGGTACCTGTACCTTCAGACGACGCGGAAGCGTCCATCGCTACGCTGCAACAATTTTCTTCGCCAGCTACAGCCGTACTGACTGACCTCACGGAAGCTCGACCGTTAATTCGAACTGAGCTGACTGGGAAAACTTCTGATGGCGGACACCAAATTTCTGGATTAGTGGACTGTGCTGCGACACTTGATTTTGTGTCAAAGGACTTTGTACGACGCTTTGCTTTACAGACTCGGAAGTCTACAACTAAGACCCCAGTTCGACTCGCCAACGGACAACGAGTGACTTCTACGACAGTCTGCGATGTCACTTTTGAGCTGGCTCGACACGAATTTCACCGAACTTTTTACGTCTTACGTGATTTACGCACAGCTGATTTAATCATGGGTTTACCATGGCTTGATGATGAACATGCCTCTTTACAGTTTGGTACAATCAGAATTTTTACACTAATGGACGGCATAACTGTGGACACTACGCTCGAGGAACAACGCCCTGAGTGTCTACTGCTGTCGTCTACGAAAGTTCAGAAACTCATGCGCAAGACGCGCCGCAGCAGGGGACGTCATGCTGATTTTTACGTCATTGAACTTACATCAGCGACTGAACACCCGACCGACTTTCACACTGGAGAGGAGCTAACTGCAGAACAACGTGACAACTTCCGGTCGATACTCTTCGATGACTTCTCGGAGGTACTCCAACATGTCGACTCTCCACATGTAAGCCGACAGTGGGATCATCCCATTGAAACAATTGGCCCGATGCGACGTCAACGTCTGAACAGATTGTCACCTGCAGAGCGCGCTGAGCTTAATCGACAGCTCAAAGACGCAGTGGAGGCTGGTCTGGTCCGTCCCAACTACAGTGAGTTCGGCTCGCCAATTCTTTTTGTGCAAAAAGTTTATGGCTCGTTACGTCTGTGCATTGACTACCGTGGCCTTAACGAGGTTACGCGTAAAGATGCTTACCCACTTCCGAGAGTGGATGATACACTGGACGAACTTAAGGACGCGAAATTTTACACACACCTCGACCTCGCCTCTGGATTCTGGCAAGTTCGAGTGCGTGATCAGGACGTTCGCAAGACAGCTTTTCAGACCCATGATGGCTTAATGGAATGGGTCGCTATGACGTTTGGCCTGTGCAATGCGCCGGCTACATTTCAGACCATGATGAATGACATTCTTCGCGACTTTTTACACAAGTTCGTGATAGTCTACCTCGATGACGTCTGTATTTACAGTCGAACACTGGAGGAGCACATGGAGCACCTGCGACTTGTGATACAACGGTTCAAGGAGGAAGGGCTGAAATTACGCCTTAAGAAATGCTTCTTCGGACTGCAAGAGATGGAGTACTTGGGCTACACTGTGTCAGCCGGTAAAATTTCGGTTTCCACAAAGAAAGTTTAGGCCGTTGCAGACTGGCAAGTGCCCAAGACGCAGAAGGAGGTTCACAGTTTCGTACAATTCTGCAACTTCTACGCCATATTCATACACCATTTTAGCGACCTTACGGCTCCATTGACGGACTTACCCCCGTCCTATACAGAGCGAAAAACCACGCGTGCCGCGTGGTCCTGTACGTTTTTTGTACGTAATGTTACAAATTACTCGTAGAAGTACGCCACGCGACCACGCGTGCCTTGCGTGACACGAAACGAGCTGTCACGGGCACGCAGAGGCCGTGTGACAGGCACGCGTGGTCTTTGCGTGCCCGCGTGGTCCTTGTGGCCCGGGATCTAGTGAAACCTTCCTCACCCAACCCCATGCCTCACCACCACAACCACCATTATTCCATGAAAATCACCACAAAATAAACGTTAAAATGTAAGGGTTGTAACTAGCTTCCCCTCTTTCACCCGTCGGTCGCCGATTTGGGGACGGACGGAAGTGATCGGTTGCCCGCGCGGCGGCGCCCATAGCTACGGTGCCGGGGCACCGGCCGGCGCCTACTCCCGACGCAATCTTTGGGAGTCTCGCCTAGGTTAACGGAAAATAATGAAAAAATGTCACAATGTGTGCTTCATGGGGATGCATGGGTAGATAGTTGGTGAATAATAATAATAAGGTTGTCGCTTGTTGAAAGTCATGTAGTAGAACGTGTGAGTGCAGGTGGGATGGCGCGCTCCCGTCGTTGAATTGACCGGTGCGCGCGAAGCAAGACAAGGTACGGGTATATATGGTTAGAGGCAAACGATGGCGCTACTAAAATGCTAGCGATAATGGTAGGATTCTTTCGCCATCGCTTGCCTCCGAGCCATCATGGCATACTAGCTAGTCGCTAGCGGTAGCTGCGCTGCTAGATCAGGTCAACATCATATGCGACCACGCGTGTTCGTGCCGCCGTGCCCACTTTGTCGTATAGGACGGCAAAATCGACACATTAGAAACTGTACTAGCACGACAAGAAACGTACAAAAATGACCACGCGGCACGCGTGGTTTTTCGCTCTGTATAGGACGGCCCTTACTCCGGAAGTCCCAGCAACAGAAGGTTACGCTGACGCCTGCCTGTTTGGAAGCCTTCGAGACTCTCAAGTTACGGTTCATTTCCGCGCCATGCCTAATCCTTCCAGAGGTCGGCTCGGACGCGACGTTTACCGTAGCTACAAATGCTTCAACAGTGGGGATTGCAGCAGTCATGTTGCAAGACCAAGGAGGAGGTCTTAAACCAGTCTCTTATTAGGCGCGTAAGCTGAATCCAGCTGAGCGTGGTAACACTTACTCTGCGTACGACTTATAGCTTTGGCCGTATGCGAAGCTGTCAAGCATTGGAGGTGCTATCTTGAAGGATGCTCTAAGTTCCTTGTCGTAACAGACCACGACACACTGCGACATCTGCTCAGGCAACCGAACAACATGCTGAACAAGCGGCAAGCAAGATACCTGCGGGATTTGCAACCGCTTGTGGGCTCGATGACACTTGCATATCGCAAGGGAGCTTTGAACGAAGCTGACCCGTTAAGCCGGCGTCCAGACTTCGTACCTCAGGCCACAACACCCTTATTTTGGGATAGCGAGGTTCCGTCAGATCAAGAATTACGACGGAAGTCCCAGCTGTTGTTTGAAGACGCAGAGTTAAATTTACTGAATGTTAACGCGCTACAACTGAGCCATGAGCTCGCTGATCTCATTCGCGAGGGGTTCTCACAAGACTCGTTTTATGGGGACGAGGGTGAGTGGACGAAAGACAGCCGGATAGAAGCCAGAGACGGATACTTTTGGCGCCTCAATCGCCTCTGTATACCACAGAGCTTGGAGCTCCGACTGAGATTGATCACAGAGCAGCACGAAAGTTCGTCAGCTGGTCATAAAAAAGTTGCTAGCACTCTTGCTAAAGCACTCGACAGATTCTGGTGGAAACAAATCCGCCAAGACGTGAAAGATTTATGTGAACGCTGCGTCGTGTGTCGACGAGCGAAGATTCGACCGCAGATGGCTGCGACTCTTTACCCGTTACCTGTTCCACCCAGACCGTGGCACACAATTGGTCTTGACTACCTGACACACTTGCCTGAGAGCAATGGTTTAACAATGTGCTGCTTCTAGTAGACCATCTAACTTGAATGGCCCATTTTCTGCCATGTACAGAGTCGATTACTGCCGAAGAAACTGCAACTTTGTTTTTACAGGGAATCTACCGTTTACATGGACTACCCCGAGTGCTGATCAGCGACCGCGACCCAAAATTCGTCAGTGCCTTCTGGCAGACACTTTGAAGACGCCTTGGAACGCGTCTGAACATGTCTTCCATTCGACATCTAGAAACAGACGGGTTGACAGAGCGAGTGAACAGCACGTTTCAGCAGCTTCTTCGTTGCTTATGTTCCTATGATGGCTCAGATTGGACGACACTACTACCGCAAGTGGAATTTGCGTACAACGCTTCACGTGCACTAGGAATTGAACATACACCGTTCGAGGCTAACTTTGGGTTCTCTCCTGAGGAGCCTCTTGACCTGCTGTTCAGCATGCGACCATCAATTCCAGTTTCGCAAGACGCAACAGAACGGCTGAGATTGTTACATGAAGTACACACCCAGGTGCGCTATGTGTTACAACTACACAAGGATGAGATGCAGGCGCGCACAGAACCGTCTACAGCGCCACACTTCGCTAAGGGAGATAAGGTGTCGGCCGTCACAACAAACCTTTTTCTCCGAGGATAACCGAACCGGAAACTCAGAGACAGACAGCTCGGCCCTTTTTCAGTGGAGGAGCAGATTGGGAAACACAGTTACAGATTGAAATTACTAGCGAAAGTCCGCTTACATCATGTGTTCCATGTTAACAACTTACGACCATGCGCTACTGCTCCACTACGACTAGCTGTCCCGGTGACTATACCTGAAGGAGACGACGAGGAGTTTGACGTCTCGCACATCTCTGTTGTGTGCATCAAATCGCTACATGAACGAAGAGGCAAATATATGCTCTTCATGACGCACTTCAGTGATGACGACATTCCACCTGTCGGGCACCGGTTAAACGAGGTGCACCGAACAATCGCGTTACAAGAATTCTTGGAGACGCCCCAATGGCACAAGTTTGCCAGGACTCAGGCGTACATCGACTTCATGCATGCTCACCCATCGCGCATTCCTGAGTCCAAGTAACTGCTTCGGTAAAGGAGCCAAGAACCACGGAGGTCAGCCTCGCGGCGGCCTCATTAATCTGTCAAGAGAGGGAGGGTACGAGTGTGACGAGTACAGTCATGCAACAGTACATTGCAGGACATTGTACAGGTACTCGTTACGGATTTCAATTCGTGCTTTTCCACAGGACGGACGTATACTCGTGGGTACGTCGCTATTGCAATATTGTAAGGGTGCTGATGCTACAGTACGACCAGTACCTCCCGGTACGTACAAATATGCATAATTAATCTAACTAGCCAGATGACGCGCCAGAACGAGCTCTTCCATGCAGAAGGAACCGCGTCGTAAAACCCAATGCTAGGCAAGCCGCGTCTCGAAGCAGATGACGACGGTTGAACAGCCCTAACGCCTGA
>JAPMLY010001727.1:0-55535 GCA_026401115.1 Tetraselmis chui
GCACAATACACACACACACTCCTCTCTCGCAAGCAACCAAACACGGAGCCCTCCTCGCCCGCGCCGCGAAGGACGGCGCCGACTTCTCATACCACAAAAAACACTCCTCCCTCACAAATACCCAGTTCACACACAAACAAGAATTCATGTGGGGCGTCCACAACACCCGCCTACTTACTCACAACCCCACCCTGCGCTGCGCCCTATGTGGCCAATTCACTAGCAACGGCCACATGGCCGGTAACTGCCCCTCTATGTCTGGACTAAGACAGGACCGACACAACAGCGCTCTGCAACTACTACTATCCCTACTGGAACGCCACAACGGAGGACGCTGGGAGACCATCACCGCAGACTTCGGTAACAAACCCATAAATCGTTTGAATCTCCCACCCCTGCCCACTCCCCACTCGACTGCCACCCTCCTCACCCCACCCACATGCCCACCCGCCTTGTTGCTGCTGATGAAGGTTTCTCGCATGACTCCCTAACATCATGCCCCGCCGTCCTTCCCCTTGAGATTCTCCCCCCACTGCTTCGTCCCTCAGCACACAAACCTGACTTCATCCGCATCCTCGAACCCAGATTCGTCGGTCACTCCAACGGTCACCGACGTTATGCATCCATAAAAAATATTCAGATAGGGGAATGGAAGTACTGCACAGACAACAACCTCACTCACACAGCCGACCTCGTACGTGCCAAATACACACCCCTTGCGAACGCCATCAGAAACCACTGGCCAGGCACAGTGGTCGACATCCTCCCCATAGTCATGAGCCGCACAGGTACACCGCACTCCTCCACCATCACGAGTCTCACCTCCCTTCTCACCGCCCGCACAGACCCTCCTGATAAACTCGTCTCGAAAGCACGCCTCGACACATCTCGCATTCTTACACAACTCCATACGCATACTGTCCAATGGCTGCAGCACCTCCTACGCATCTACCGCATCAAGTCCCGCACGTCCTCCCGCCGCGCATCCACACATTGCCTCCACGCACGACCCTGACTGCACACGTCCTTCACCTCTACTTGCACCCTCCCCGGGGGGGAGTAAAACCCCCGAACACCCTTGGAGAGGTTGGATTAGGTGGTTAACGGTCTAGCCCTGACTTGTAAGTTCCCTGTATGGCATAGTTGGGAGGGCCCAGAGACAGCAGCCGACGCATCCGGCTTTTGGTGAAAAACCGGCGCATACGGTACATGTTGTAAACAATTTCAATTTCAATTTCAATAAGCTGCAGACGGTGTCCGGCTGGCTCTCCGGTCCCCGTGCCAGATTTTCTCTTGTCCCTTGTCCTTGTTCCGTCTGTTTCCAACACCCATCTGATCCCGTTGTGGCCGGCCGTACCCTCCCCCGGTGGTTTACGTTGTTAGGGGCCCGCCTCTACGAGCAGTGTGCCGTTACGATAACCCTAGGCACACTGCCTGAGGCAGCATGTCGATAACCGGGTACCGACTAGGGGAGGGGTGGGTCGGACAAAGGGATCGAGTCGCCGAACCACAAAAGATGTTGGGTACGGGAAAATTTTTCCAAAAGCCCCCCGTACCGGGTTCTTCCGGCGGCGGTCGATCCTAAGGATCGCCGCCGCGAGAACGTGCCGCTCCTCCGATCGCGACCCACCTCCGTCTTGCGTAGCCACAGGCCTCACCCCCAGGGCACACTTAAAGCTGTCGCAGGGCTGGCGGCTGCTAGCGAGCGCCGTGCCCTAGCGTTGCTTCCCAGCTGACCGCCGCCATCTCCAACACCCTCGTCCCACCGCTGATCCGTCCGTACCCTTCCTCGCCAAAAACAAATCTGCAGACATCGTTCCCGCCGCGACGGGAGAGCATCTGTGGGTATTTAGTTGATGAAAAAACATATCGGACTGGCCGAGCGGGAGATCCATGTGCTAGTGTACGGATACTATGTTTTCCAAAACCCTCCGTACATGGCTTCCCGATGATCCCGCGGATCACAGCTGTCGGTACCTCGCTTAGCCCCCTACCGTGCCAAGCCTGGCGCGGCTACGGGGTTACCAGCGCCCACCGCGTGGAGGTAGAGGTAAGTGCCGACGGGCATGCGAGCGTACCCCCCTCCGGGGCCGCCGCCGCTGCGCCGCCGGCGGGCGCCGTGAATAAGCCGCCCAAGGGCAAGCCTGACTGAAATCCGGACGGAGCCACTGCCCTTGACGTCAACACCAACCCCTCCAACGCGCGAGGGAGCGGAGGGGGTGTGAATCGTGCGAAATCACTTTTAAACGCGGTGAGGTTGATCGAGCAGGCGGAATCGACTACCCCGAACTCTGAGAGGTTACGGCCAGGGGTGAGGGAAGAGGAGAAGGCTACGGAGCTGAAGGGCACACTCGCCTCGGTCTCATCGTATTCATCCGTGCACTCCTCGAGGGTGGGCAAACTGTCCGAGTTATCGGCGGGGACGTCGCTCAGCAGAGCGGCGTGCGCGGGGTGAGAGCCACTAGGGGCGCCGTACTTCTTAATGATCATTTTGCGCTTCGCGAGTGTCCACCGCATGACAGCGTCATCCGGGGCAGTGCATGAGGACAAGATGTGGTCCGGGCTGCCGCAGGCGCTACACTTGGTGGGTAGTCCGCGCCCACCGCGAGGCCCACGTGGAGGGTGGCCTCGACCGCTGTGTGAACCGCGGTCAGCACCGACAAAGGCGGAGATGGGAGGTGGTGAGATGTGGGGAGCTGTTGCGTCCGGGGCGTCGTCCTCGTCCATATTGTGTGCCAAGTGGAGGATGATGGCCATCACGTCATCAACGACAGCAAGTAGTCTGTGTCGAACGCGTTGATGACGCACTGTTTGCCCTGACCGTGTGGGCCGGTGCTAGAAGTACCGCGCAGCATGAGGAGACCGAGGTTGTGGGGGTGAATGGCAGCGGGACCGTCAACCATGTGACATGTCTCGTTGTAGTCGTCGAACGTTTGCCGCATGTAGTGGACATAGTCGCTGAGTGACTTTCCGGGGCGCTGTCTGGCCATCAAGTTGTCCAGCAGAGACAAGGAGCGAGCAAAGGACCGACTGTTGAGACGTTCCCACATGATGTCGCGGCTGCTGCGCAGTAAGGACGTGCCGGAGAGACGCACATCATCGCCTGGTCAGCGAGTTGGTTCGCGCTGGCTGCATGAAGCAGCAGGGTGTAGGCGTAGTGTTGCGCCGGTTCGTCTAACCATACGCCCGAGCCGCGAATGGCTAGCTGTGGGATGAGGTAAGTGGCCTTGATGGAGAGGAAATTGAGGAAGCTCCTCTTCCACTGCTTGAAGTCCGTGGTGGGCCCCATGGTAGGGACCGACACCTTCATGGACCGGTTGAGGGCGTCCTTGTCGAAACCGGTAGCCTCGTGGCCCGCGCGGCCGATGACCATCGGGTCAATGGTGGGGCGACGGCCGCCACGGGTGGTTTGCCCACCACGCTGTGTAGGATGCGAACGCCGGCCAGGGAAGGGAGGAGGTGGTCCGCCGGAGAAAGGAGGAGGTGGTCCGCTTGGGAAAGGAGAGTGGCCGGCCATTGTAGGCGGCGGGCCGTACGGGTGCGGGTGGCCACGGGAGGCGGGGACGCGAAGCGGCGGTGCCTGAGGGAAAAAAGGTCCGGGGTCCGGGAGGGCATACCCTGCCGGAGGGCACGGAGGAGGTGGTGGGAGGTGTTCCGCGGGCAGTTCGTGAGGCGGTGGTGCGTTGTTCGCATCGTGGCGGCGGTGTGCGACATGGGGGTCGCCAACCGCAGCTGCAGCGAGAGCAGCAGCGTGGGCCGTCTGCACGTCCAACCGAGCGCCGGGAAAGGTAGATGCTTGTGTGGGAGGGGTGGAGGCAAGGAGGTTCATGGGGTGGTTATCGCTTAGGGGGTCGAGCTGCGCATCGCGACGACGCACAGCGAAAGAGGGGTCCGCATGGGCAGCAACAACAACAACATCAGCATCGGCGGTCTGCGCGTCCATGCGGGCGTTTATGAGCGCCATTTGCTCTAGGACGAGCGCGAGGGTAGCAGGGCGGGGACTGACAGAGTTCTGCGGAGAGCCGAGGTCATGGGAAGCAGGAGGCAAATTAGGTGGATAGTAGACAGAGCGAGTTTTCGGCGCCATTTCGACAAAGGACGAAAAAGAACGTGCTGAAAAAACAGGCAGCGGTAAAAACCGCTAGCCGGACTTGTGCCTAACACTAGATTCAGAGAGACGGTCTGATGCCCGCCGACCCCTCGGCCTGATGCCCCGGGGTGTCTCAAGCACCTTTTATGTGTCCTCCATCCAGTGTGGGGCACAAGTCGGGACCACGGCCGGTACATGTGGGGAGATGCGGTGGCGGCTGAGTCGCTAAGATAATATATTGATATATTAAATTAGAGCTATCGTGCACTACGTGTATGCGTATTTACCCTATAGTGCGCCCCCCCCGTCTCCAGCTTGGACATGTGTTCACCCTATCCACACACGACGAGTGTGTCGGTGTGGGTGGCTGTCTGGCGTCCTCGAGCGGCTGACTTAGGTGGGATGGAGGGTGGGTTTTTTTAAAGCGCTGATTGTACTGGCGATACCGCCGACTACAAGGTAAAAGTACTAAGTATCTATGTAAGCTTGCCTTTTGCGGGAGAGGTGGCGATCGCAGCTCGCCGGACCAGGTTGTCGCGCGTGAGTGACGTGAGGCGGGGGCCCATAACATGTTAAACCGTGCACACACGATCAGTAAGGAAGATAACTAACGCAAACGTAGTTACAGTCACAGTCACGCAAAGGGACAGTCACAGAGACAACCAGCCCGAGGCGCGGTGTCGGGACAACAAAAGTGTTAGACCTATAGCCTAGGACAGCTCTATACCAAAACAAACATGTTATCGGTATGTCCGATCTCGACATGTACTAATCATATCTAGAATAGGTTACAGTAGCTATTTGTAACTAATAACTAGACGGTATTACTTACAATAGCCACCATTTTATCTCCCCCCCCCCCCCCCCCCCCCCCCCCCCCCCCCCCCCCCCCCCCCCCCCGCCGCCGCCGCCATCCTCTCCCGTCGACCAAAACTATTGCACTAGGCAGACGAACTCGTTCGCGAGCCCTCCCCGGAACCGCTTCATCACCTCACTCATGATGGACCCTCCGGAGCCCCCACCTTTCATTTCAAGAGAGCCTTGGCCGCCAAAGCCGCCCTTTCTCCTTAACCGTGTGGAGAACGGGGGACCCCTCCCGGTAGGGGTCCGACCCACTAATCAGCCTCCGCCCGCCCCCTCGAGTGGCATACAACAACATCTTGTAACCGCGCCTTATTCAGACTCGCTCGCGGCATACTTTACTCCGTACATATGCACTTAAACCGTTCGAGCATACCATTCCAACTTAAATATCGCATACGGACACCTTGACATAGCAGAGTCTTATTGTTATTCCAATGGGAAAGCTACCATGAACTTGCGAATCTCTGCTATGTCGCTCATACTCTCGCCAAACTTCTACGTCCACCTATACCGTCATCACCGATACCGACCTCGACGCACATCCTCACTACGACACCTACCCAAGTCACTGGATTATCAGCAAAACCGCTCCACTGGATTATCAGCAAAACCCAAACACTCCACTTCTACGTCCACCTATACCGTCATCACCGATACCGACCTCGACGCACATCCTCACTACGACACCTACCCAAGTCACTGGATTATCAGCAAAACCGCGGACACCCCCCCCCCCCCCCCCCCCGCCTAGGCACCACCGGCCACCCCCGCATCGTTATCACATGGCAACACTCGCACTTCGGTCTCCCCCACATCACCCACAACTCGGCCACATGAATAAAATCTTTTCACCACGACCCCCCTCCCGCCCTCTACACATGGTCTTTACACCTTATTAAATCTTGGCATCTCTCACCCCCCCCCCACACCCCGTACCCTTCACCGCCTTCACCCACCCCGTCAACGAGTCTGAATACGTGCAGGGTCTTGTGGCATTCACATCGCACTTCATACCTACTACATCATCACCGCACCCCCAGACCAAACTTGCTCCCCCCTTTTCGACCTTCGGTCTACCGTTTACTACACAATTCACCTCCCACTATGGCACTACGCCTCCCGCTCCGCCACCCTCTTCTAAGGCCGTTGCGCTCTCCTAGCAGCGCTTCACCCAGACCCCCCCCCGACCCCATGTCCCACCCCCCCTTACTCCTCCGACCACGCAACCCGAACCCTCACTACCCCCCACACCGCCCTCACAAACCCGCCCCTCCACATTCTCCCCCCCCCCACCCCCACCCCCCCCACACACACCCCACCACCCGCCCTCCCCCATTACATCCCCCAACCGTTACACCTCATTAATCTCAACACCCACGGCCTTCTCACCTCCAACATATACGTCGACCACTCACCAATCGGACGTACTACTTCTTACCAGAACCAACCACAAATCCAGATGGCGTGTCGCCCTACTCCAATACCACAGTAAGAGCGCTCGCCCGAATCAACGCCAATTGCCCAGAAACCCTACGGGCGCCATCGTAGAGGCCCGCAAATCCTCGAACTGTACTGTAATCTCCATATTAAGCCCGCCAACCCACCTTATCCCTTACATCGACGGCCTCCTCGGTATTCTCCACTCCGACACCCCCTGCCTTCTCATCGGAGCCTACATACCCCTACCTCATGCCACAAAGCTAACCCGCGTATACAAAGAAGTGACAGCCCGGGGACTCCGACTCGCCTCAGACCATCCACCGCCCCGTATCATTTGGGGAGGAGACTCCCAAACCACCACACAACAAGGAATGTGACACCATGGCATCACAACTCTCCTTCAATCGGACCTACGACCCCCCCACCCCTCTATCTTGACATTCCTTGATTGCGGCTCCTGCCACGACCACTGGCTCTCCATCCCAACCTCAACCCCCCTCTCTCCGTTCGCCGTCTCGACCTTCTCCACCCCGTCCCACTTCACCGACCACTCGGCCGTCCACCTACTAATCCCTGCAACCTCCTCCCTCATCTTCCAGCCCCGTTAGCCCGACAAACCCGCACCCAATCACGACAAGCCCGCACCCAATCACTTCTCCACCCGCACGTACAGCGTCAAACCCCCCTCACACCACACCACATTCAGCACCGCAAAGCTAGATTTTAGGACATCATAATTCAGAATTTATAGCTTCTCCATATCCTCACTCCATGCTGCCATTCTCAACACCTCATCCGACACCGCGACCAACGACGACCTCGACGCCCTCGCCACCGAAACTACTGCCCTCCTCTCCAATCATATGGACCCTCCTCCCCCAAAAACACCCAAAACCCCGAGCACCTCCCCCAACCTCCCCTAGCTCCCGAAATAGTATCGTAAACTCGTTAAAGCCTTCCGACTCTGCAGTTAAAAACACGGCCCATTCCTCCTCGCGAAGTCCCTTCTACACACCACCAAAACAATGTCCCCGATACCGTGAAACACAAATGCCAGTTACGAATACGCCACCCCATCCATACGCCACCACGGACAAATTGCAGAAAATTGAAACCCGCGCCAACAACGCCTACGACGTTAAACCCGAAGCCACACTACCGATGACCCCTCAGAATCAAAGACGGTCTCCTCCCATCTATCAACGCTTTATCGTCTCAACAGAAAGTTAAACGCCAAGACTCGACAGTCGTAGATATCACCCAAAAAGTCATAGCCGCCGTCCACACCCATTTCGACAAAGAACAAGCGCGTGCGACCCCGCCCGAACTCCCACTCCCATCGTAGGAAGACCCCGCTAATCCATACCCCTTTATAATCATCCACTGAGGTGACCCCACCACAAATCTCGCCGATATGAAATAATTCGCACAATGTTATATAAAAAGTCCATACCCTAGGCAATGAAAAGGCCCCCAGCTTGGACGGCATACCTAACGAATTCATTCGAATTTCTACCTCAAGCCACCTACCCCGCCCTCAACTCCCTCCTATTCCTCTTCGCACACAAAGCCTACACCCCCCGACCTGGTGCCACAACACCACTTGCCTTTTCCTAAAAAATAATAAAAACACCCCACCTCCCCACCCTCATGAACAACCTCCTAAAACTGTGGACATCCCTCAGTCATCAAAGATTGTCAAAGTTGAGGGGGCGATAAGGAATGCTTACACTCGGTGAGTGACACTGCATGTCATCTCACCCTCAGCAAGTGCTTAGCACTTGCTTATCACATGACACGCACTCACCTTGTGGTGAGCACACGCCAACATATATTCTGAGCCTTTAGATGATATCTAACGCTCAGCAACTTGCCACCATCAGCAACCTAATCCTCTCTATTGTTGATTGGCTTATCATCTTATTGTGCTGAGGCACAGCCGTTCTATCACGATGCTACTTGACCAACATTGCTGTGTAGCAACTTGATTACCACACAAAACCATGTCTCGCAACACTCCCCCTTGCTACGCAGGCAATCCCATGATGGCATTGCACAACTTGCCGTGCCTTGCACTCACTAATGGCTTGGTAAGAACATCAGCAAGCATGCTCTTCCTCGCACAATATTGCACCTCGATGTCTCCGCTCTCCACCTTCTCCCGACAGAAGTGGTACCTCACGTCCATGTGCTTGCTGCGTCCGGTCGTCATGCTATTTTTGCTGAGTGCAATACAACTCTGATTGTCCTCGTGAATTGTGATGGGAGACCCGGAGTCTTGGTGAAGCTCGTGGAGTAGTTGCTTCAAAAACATCGCCTCCTGAGTGGCCGCAGTCAGCGCCATATACTCTGCCTCCGCTATCGACAACGCCACAGTTTGTTGCCGCTGGCTTTTCCAGCTCACCGCTGCAGCGTTGAGTATGAACACATACCCCGTACGAGAGCGGCGCTCGCCGATATCACTCGCGTATTCAGAATCTGACCATCCTACCAGCTTTGATGAGGGTGCGCCACCGTACATCAACACCGACTCTGCGGTCCCCTTGAGGTAGCGGAGCACCCTCTTGGCTTTTTCCCAATGTGACTGAGAGGGGTCGGACATGTACCTACTAAGGTGGCTAACAGGCATGGTGATGTCGGGCCGTGTGCTTACGGAAGCGTACAACAAGCTGCCGATCAAGCTTTGGTACGGCACTAGACCGGGAGGCAATTTTGATGTCGACGTCTCCACACAATTGCTCAAAGCATCGACCGCCATAGGTGAGCCCACTGGCTTGCAGCCCATCATGTTGAAGCGCTCCAACATATCTAAGACGTATTGTTGTTGTCCAGTCCTGATGGTGCGGCTGCCACGATCACGCTCGACTGTCATGCCAAGCAACCAAGACACTGGACCGAGGTCTTGCACGTTGAACCTTTCGCCGAAAGCCGACTTGAACCCAACGATGAAGCTACCCGCTGGTCCGACGATGATGCTGTCGTCTACGTACAACGCCAAGACATAAAGCTCACCCTCCTTGATGAAGACGTAAATGCCGGGATCCACCTTGGATTGGGTAAAGCCATACTCCTCTAGCCATGCTGTGATGGTCTTATTCCAGTTCCTTGGAGCTTGCTTGAGGCCATACAATGATTTCTTCAACAAGCACACTCGCTCCTCTCCATTGATGTCGAAGTGACGGAATCCTTCCGGCTGCCTCATGTAGATTTCCTCCTCGATATCGGCCTCCAAAAATGCCGTCACCACATCAAGCTGCTCCACCTCCCAATCATTATAAGCAGCAAGCGCGAGCAACGTTCGAATAGAAATCACCCTCACTGTGGGAGCGAAGGTCTCGTGGTAGTCCACACCCTTCTCCTGAGTAAACCCGCGAGCCGCAAGTCTTGCTTTGTACCTTGCAGTCTGTCCATTGGGATCGCGCTTCAGCTTGAACACCCACTTGGAATCTACGAGTTTGCGACCGGCAGGACAAGGGACCAATGTCCAGGATTTCCGAGATACAAGTGAGTCGTACTCGCTCTTGATAGCTGCCTCCCACTCCCCCGATTGGGGACTCCTCAGCGCTTGCTTGTATGACACCGGCTCTTGAACAGTCGGGCTGCTGGCTGGCTTAATAGCCGCGGTACTTCCCGTAGTCCATCCATCTCCCGAAGCGCCCGCTGAACGGAGATTATACCTTGGACTGGGTACGCATTGCTGTGGTGCGGCAGTGGATCGAAGATTATACCTTGGCCGTGGAGTCTCCCCCGAATGCATGTCATGTTCATCTTCCATCGACCCGGAATGCTGTAGCAACTCCCGTAGCGGCGACTCCCCCGAAGGTGCATCCCGTTCTTCGCTACACATGGTGCGCGGGATGCTGTCCTCTTCATCATCATTGCGTTGCTCCGCATTGCTGTCCCCCATGGAGAGGACTGCAGCCTCATCGAACACCACGTTACGGCTGCTCACCACCCGACGAGTAGCAGGATTGTACACCAACCACGCAGGTGATTCGGAAGCATAGCCCACAAAGACACCCTTCCACGCGCGATCGTCAAGTTTGCGGCGTTGAGACTTGTCAACGTGGACATAGGCCGGACAGCCGAAGACCGGCATGGAGCTCAAATCAGCTCGTCTACCGGTCGCCAAGGTGAAAGGTACACCGCCGGCTCCGCTACTATGCACACAATTGCGGACATGCACCGCAGCGACCATCGCTAGAGCCCAATACGATTTAGGCAGCGCGGCTTGCCGGATCATTGACTGCGCCATCGGGACCAACGTCCCCCATCACTGCCGCTCAATCCGGCCATGTTGCCAATGCGCGTAAGGGGCAGTGATCTCCACAGCGATGTTGAACTCATCCAAGAGGTTTCGGAAGGCAGCACCTAAGAACACCGTGTCATTGTCCACCCGAAGACGACGAACCGTGTGCCCAAGAGAACGGATAATAGTCAACATGCGACGGAACGAGGCGGGAGCCTCATCCTTGGAGCGGACCGCATCATGCAGCATGAAACGGCTCCGGAAATCAACCGCACACAAGCTGTACCGCCATCCTCCCAAGGATGGAACACTCATAGGACCGCAGAAGTCTAAGCCGAGGACCTCAAAGACACCAACGTTCCGGTCAGCGGGCTCACGAGAGATACGGCGGACGTGCGACTTACACACAGCACACGTCTCACAGAAGCCCAACTTCTCCGACGCAGAAAACGCCACACCCTCCACCTGAGTGGCCAAAAGCCCGTCCAATTGCGACTCGCCAAGGTGACCGAGTCGGGAATGCCACAGCCGTTTTTCCAATGGCGCAGTGGCGACCGAAGCGGTAGGATTCGACGAAGCAACCCGCGACGGCAACCACACCAACAAATGCGCGCGCTCCAACGGAACCACCACGCCACCACCATGACCGGCATGAAGACGAAGTTGGTCCACGGGATCAGCTAACACCACAGAATGACCTTGTCGCCGAGCTTGGGTGAGGCTGAAAAGCCGATGGTAAGACCACGACGCGCGACGGGATAGCCGAGGAACGTGGAACACATTCTTTAGCGTGGCAGGAATCTCCTCTCCATCTTCAGCCTTCACAATGATGCGGACCGAGCCCACGCCAACAGCGCGGGCGCTGATACCCTTCACCCAAAGCTGGTCGGTGAGCGCTCGATACTCACAGAAGTCACGCCGCAAGCTAGTCATGTGATGGCTGGGGCCGCTGTCGGCCAACCACATCCACGTTAACCCATCGCGCTCGAACATGTGTCGAGCCTCGGAGAATGGTCTCGCAGGGGTGACCGTCACGTCCATGACCACCGGAAAAGCAACCGGGCAGTCCACTTGCGCAGAGTTACCTCCGGTGTTGTTGTCCGGGCACTCGGACCTGCGATAGCCCTTCTTACCACAGCCATAGCAAACACCACGAAAAATTCTCGCTCCGCAATAGTTCCGTACACCGGTAAATACCATCGTCCTCATAATGATTGACTAACGCAGTCCATGCAGTGTAGCCGCAGGTCTTGTCATCCTCGCTAACATTCTCGATCATGGAAAGGTCGTCCTCCGGCAGCGCAAGAATCAATGTGGAGTACATGTCGACTTGTTGTTGAGATGAAGCGGCACCATCCGACGACAAAGCCGGAGCCCACTTTTGCATCAAGCCAAATGCACGGAAACGTTTCTTCCACACGTCAATATCCCGTCTCTCCCCACTGAACTTGGGTAGTTTCACGGAGTCCATAGCAGGTACGTCGGATGCGCTCGCAAGAGCACCAGAAAATCAGGAAAAATGCCAAGTACCAAGTACCGGTGAAGAGGCGGGCAACACGGCTCAGAAAAGGAGACGGCAAAGGGCTGACCGAAGACGCAATTGTACTCCCGGAGTCTATACAGCCAAGGCAATCAGAAACGATTCTCAGAATGTCGGTCAACTGACGTCGTGCAGGAGTGCTAGTACACTTGTGGTAAGATGCCTTTCCAAAAATTCAGCCGGACCACTATCGGCTTTCACGAGAAAAGAAACTGGCGGGTGACAAGCTCCGGAAGCGAATAAAATTCAAGAGAGCGCCAAGCTATAACAAAGGAAAGCCAGCCGATCTTCACGTCACACGAGTCGGCCTTCGGGGGTTCAAGCCGGGTATCGCAGTAAAGCTACAACACAAGCAAGAGCCAACCACTTTGTGAGCCAGCCGCACCTCACGTATCGTGCGACACCACAAAGGTCTACCACTCTTCGAGAAGCAAGCTCTAGGTTCCAGTCAAGACAAATGACTCCAACAACTAGCAGCTAGAGGGCCCATAACCTGTCAGAGTTGAGGGGGCGATAAGGAATGCTTACACTCGGTGAGTGACACTGCATGTCATCTCACCCTCAGCAAGTGCCTAGCACTTGCTTATCACATGACACGCATTCACCTTGTGGTGAGCACACGCCAACATATATTCTGAGCCTTTACATGATATCTAACGCTCAGCAACTTGCCACCATCAGCAACATAATCCTCTCTATTGTTGATTGGCTTATCATCTTATTGTGCTGAGGCACAGCCGTACTATCACGATGCTACTTGACCAACATTGCTGTGTAGCAACTTGATTACCACACAAAACCATGTCTCGCAACACTCCCCCTTGCTACGCAGGCAATCCCATGATGGCATTGCACAACTTGCCGTGCCTTGCACTCACTAATGGCTTGGTAAGCACATCAGCAAGCATGTTCTCCGTGATGCAGAGATGATGGACTCTGATGATGGACTCAGATGCAGGTTCCAAATAAGCAAAGACTCACGGCATCCTCAGCAAACAACAAGACGGCTTCCGACTCCTTCGCAGCATCAACGACGTTGTAGCGTCAATCATGATGGTGATGAAGGTCTCCAAAATCTACAAGGCAGGCATTAACATCATGCATGCGCAGTTCAAGGGCGCCATTTAACTCCGTTGATCCTCACTGATTCGTGTTCAAACACATGCGCCAACTCGGTATGCCCTCCACCTTCGTTAGCACATGCGAACAACTCCACGGGATCTCCACCACCAACTACAACACCCCCTGCGGTCCCACCCCATCTATCGATGTTGACCGAGGCACCCTACAAGGAGCCATAATCTCCCCGTTCCTCTTCATTCTATTCCTCGAACCCTCCGTCCGATAGCTAACAGTCGGCATCCAAGGCTATCGCCCAAGCGCCCCTCAAGCGAATGCCGTTCCCAGCGAACCTACGGTAACCTACCCCGGTCACGGCTTCGTTGATGACTTCAGCCTCGCCACGGACTCCACTACCAACATGTCCATGCACTTTAAGAAACTAGCCATATTCAGTGAATACACCGGTATGCAAGTGAACGTCATGAAATGCTGCATCCCAAGAGCCCAATGGAGTACGAGAAACGACCTCTCCTTTACCAACTGCTCCCCCCTTGCGTCCCGCCTCCGAACCCAACATGCTTCTATTCGCAACTCAAACTCCCACATACCCTCTACCGACTCCTCGGAATCCTGCCGAGTCCTTGGGTTCGAACAGAACACCGCCCTCTCATTCACTAGACACTTGCATTAACTCGAATCCACGACCATAACCCTCACTAACGCCCTCTTCACTTCCATCCTGATTCAATCTCGCGGACTCCGCGTCATCAAGGAACTCCTCGTCGGCAAAGACATCACCCTCCAGCTCAGCCTCCTCAGCGAATTCCAGCACGACATTCTCGAAGACCAAATCTGCATAGCGCTCTGCTCCACTGTCCAATCGGTGCGCAATCTCCCCCGCACAACCCACCATCGCCCCACTACTGAATTTGGCTATGGCCTCCCCTCCCTCAAGGCAAATTCGCCACGGCTCGCAATTTGCTACCTACACAAAATCATGAACACCTCGGGTACCGGGGCCATAAAGCCCGAACTCACAGCCACACCAACTCTACACAACATTATCACTTGCCCATCGAATCCATCATGTCACATAGCTACACCCCACGCACCCTCCGGTGCCTTGTCCGAGCCCAACGCGACGCTTGCACCATGTTACACCATCTCCATGCCCTCAACCGCACCAACCCCATTACCACCACCCTTTGCGAACACTGCACCCGACAAGACAACACCCTCCTCGCCTCGCTCCGCGCCAACGCCACGCAAATCATCGACCCACACATACAAGCCAGCCTAATGCGACTTCACTCCCCGCCACACCCGCGAGTCCCCCCCTCTTGCTTCACTCCCCTCAGCAAGAATTCCATCATTACATGGCCACAAGTCCTCTTCCGCGCCACCACCTCATCCATCCTCTTCAAATCATGCAAAATCATATCCTCCCTCGAAGGCACACGCGACCCCCCTCTCAATCCTCATACGTCTCTCAGCCGCACCCCTTACAAAACCCCTCAACACCATGTTTAAAAGCCCACCCATCACCCAACACACCCCCAAATACGTTATACCTCCCATTGAAGTCCATCCCTCATAACTCCCACTCCTCCTCTCCCACCAATCCCATTCCCCTGAGTGCTCACCTCCAGCATACGCCCACGACGCTGCAACACTTCCTGACACATCGCCCCCATCACACACATAGACTCGAAATACCTCTCGCCCCCGGAGTCTGCCTACCCCCATGCGACGTCATCCGCACCTTCTCAAAACGCAATGAAATTGGAAATTGTTTACAACATGTGCCGGCAAACTGGACCGACTGCTGTCTCTTGGGCCACTCTACTTCGTCATTCAAGACTTATTAGCAAGTTGGGCCCGGGTCTCTTCGACCAGGTACACCTATCGACACACCTAGCATCACTGTGTGTCGACGTTCCTCGGGAGTTAAAAAACTGTAAGCAACCGCAGTAATTGCCACATTCCCCCCGCCTAAGCAGTAACAACGTAATAATTTTGTAATGAAAAAACAGATCTAAAGATAAATCCACTTGTCGAGAAATGCAAAACTAAACTGCTGCTCGACCTTCACGATGCTCGGCCCGCTCCCACCGAACCGGGGTGCCGACCGGCCGAGGCCGGTCGGCGTTCGGGAGGGACGACGGGCCAGCCTAGTCTAGCTCCCGCGTGACTTCGGTCTTGCCGAAGATAGGAGGGGAAAGGCTGGCAAAAATCCCCTCCTCGCGTGGTCGCTCGTCGATCCCGCCGCCCCATCCCGTAAGCCCCGCCAAGGTCGCCGCCGCATCCGCCGACGCGACGGTCCTCCTTGTCGAGGTCCCCCGTCACCTCGAGGGCAGGTGGGGGGGACCGAGACACATAGACATAGAAAAAATGGGCGCTCCTGCCTCCGCACCTGAATTTTCCCCGCTCATTTCCCCCGTTTTTTCTCTATATGGTACCCGGGTACATGTCATGTAGTCTGGCATGCGTCCGTACCCTCCCCCCTCTGATCGCGCGTCCACCTAGTAGACTTTGTTGAGGTTGGGGCCTCCGCGCTCACCCGCCCCCCCCCGCAAGGGTCTCGTCTATCCGGTAGTGGGTATCGAGGAGGGAGGAGGGGGGGGGGGGCATGTCGCCGTAGCCGGATCCGTCGGGCCGCGGGTGCACGGAAATTATTCAAAACCCTCCGTACGGGGTTTTCCGGCGGCGCCGACCCGGAGGGTCGTCGTCGCCAGATCTTGTCGCTCCTTCCGTCACGACTGGCCTCCTTGCCGCCCAAGCCTACTCCTCCCCCCTCGGGAGATGTATCTTGTCGGCGTGGCGGCTCGCTAGTGAGCGCCCTACCCTAGTGCTGCTCCCCAACTAGCTCGACGCCGGGTGCGGACATTAGTTTAATTTCCAAAAAGCCCTCCGTACATGGCTTTCCGGCGGCGGCTGATCCTAAGGATCGCCGCCGCCTCACATAGCCGCTCCTCCGCCTGCGACCGGCCACCGGCCTGTACCATGTCTTGCCCCCCCCCCTGGGAAGTGTCGACTGGCATAAGGTTGGTCGGCGGCTAGCGAGCGCCCTTTCCTGGCGCTGCTTCCCGGCTGGCCACCACCAGCTCCAACACCGGCCTCCCACCGCTGATCTGGCCGTACCCTCCTCTCAATCAAACGCTCATGAAGTACAGGTCCCACCCCCTCGAGGTAGGACTGTTCTCAGTAGTATCTGTATGCGAAAAAACATATCGGACGGGCCGAGCGGGAGATCTTGGCGCCGGTATTGCACATAATTTTTTTTTCAAAAGCCCTCTCTACATGGCTCTCCCGACAGCTGCTGATCCCGCGGATCGAGCTGTCGGCCCTCTTAGCCCCCTACCGTGCCAGGCATGGCACGGCTACGGGGTTTCCAGGGCCCACCACGGGGAGGTGAGGGGATGCCGACGGGCATGCGAGCGCACCCCCCTACGGGGCCGCCGCCGCTACGCCGCCGACGGGCGCCTCAAAACGCAATGACTTTGACTACGGCCAAACTCAGTAAGTGCTTGAATGGGCTCATGAATACCTCACGGAATAGGGCAATCAACTTCAACTCGACGAAGGCTTCCGCCTCTTCTCCTCCACGCCTACTTCAATGTGCCGACCCCTCCACCCATCCCCACACTGCTCAATATGCCATCGCCCCCTACACCCCAATACCGTCACCCCGTGCAACACATGCCCGTACTTCCCCGTCCACTCCCACTGCCGCCCCGCCACCGGTCATGCAACATGGACATGCGATTTGTGTGAACGTGAGCATGCACACTATCCCACCCGCCTACATGACGTCCAATGGGCTCCTTACCTCCAACTCTACGACGCCATCGGTACGACCCCCTCCAACCCCACACTACTTACAGCACTTGATAACGGTTTCATCCCAACCACCTCTCCCATCCTTCCCACACCTGGACGCACCCCCTTAACGCACCCCCTCATCACTTTCAGCCATGACCACATCAACCCCGACCTAGACATCTCCCCACAGGTAAACTCGCCACACATACCCATCTCACCCTTTTATACACAACCACTCTATGCAACCAAGACGGCTACGCTGTCATAACCCTCTCGGGCCCCCGTATCCGACATCTCTTCCTACTCCACCACCCCAACCTTACCCGCCACATATTCGAAGAGTAAGTTTACCACCTCACTACTATACTCGGCACACGTTGGGAAATCAACTTACCCACCACAGCCACAATTACAACACGCAACCGTTGGGCCACTAGGGAGGACAACCTGACCACTCTCCTAAACATATTTCCTAAACATAAACCGAACACGACGCATACCCCCTCAACAAATCCCTAGACCCACACACATACAACTCATACCCAGAAGACGTCGTCTTCTCATTCAACGGCAGCAACACCCCACACACATGACACGGCACCAACATCGCAAACCCGGAATACGACCATGAATACATGCGCAAGGCTATGGAGCGCACCATCACAAGCACCCGCGCACTCCACCTCCACTCACTCCCATAGCGCCACACTCCTCATCCTCCCCCGATGGGAGCACACACCATACCGCCATTCCAAATACACCAACTCGCCGTACATGCATCGCCTATACACCTTCCATAACGAGTGACGCAAACACCTTGCTCTCCCCGGTGCTATTCTTCGATGAGAAAAATTCAATAAAGGGATGGAAATATTGCACCGACCACAATACCTTCCACACCGCAGTACTCATTCGCGACAAGCACACCTCACTCGCCAACGCCCTCCGCCAACGCCCCACTCCCCGCACTGAGACGGACATCCTCCCCACCGTCATGAGTCGCTCCGGCACCCCTCACACATCCGCGATTGCTAGTTTGACATCGCTTCTTGTCCCCCGCACCGACCTAGCGGATAGAACTGTCTCAAACGCACCCCCTAAAACCATTCGCATGCTCTTCCAACTCCACCTCCGCATTGTCCGATGAAATTGAAATTGAAATTGAAATTGTTTACAACATGTACCGTATGCGCCGGTTTTTCACCAAAAAGCCGGATGCGTCGGCTGCTGTCTCTGGGCCCTCCCAACTATGTCAAACAGGGAACTTACAAGTTAGGGCTAGACCGTGAACCGCCTATGTCCAACCTCTCCAAGTGTGGTCGGGGCTTTTACTCCTCCCCGGGGAGGGTCTGGAGTGGGTTAAAGGTGATGTGCAAGAGGGGCATGAGGTGGGGCTTTATGCGGATGCTTGGCGAAGGGTCATGCGTGATTTGGTGCGGTAGACAAGGAGGAGATAATGCAGCCATTGGACGGTGTGCGCATGGAGTGTGGGAAGGATGCGAGACGTGTCTAGGCGAGCTTTGGTGATGAGTTTGTCCGGAGGGTCGGTGCGGAGGGTGAGTAGGGAGGTGAGACTTTCGATGGTGGATGAGTGCGGTGTGCCCGTGCGGCTCATGACTATGGGTAGGATGTCAACTTCGGTGCCTGGCCAGTGGTTGCGGATGGCGTTTGCGAGGGGTGTGTATTTGTCCCGAATCAAGTGGGCTGTTTGTGAGAGGTTGTGGTCGGTGCAGTATTTCCACTCCCCTATCTGAATTTTTTTGATAGACGAGTATCTACGGCGGCCGTTGTTGTGGCCGACGAAGCGAGGTTCTAGGAGGCGTATGAAATCGGGTTTATGTGCCGGGGGGCGCAGCGCAGGCGGGAGGATGTCGGAGGGGAGTATAGCGGGACACGAAGTTAGGGAGTCGGGCGAGAGACCTTCGTCAGCATCAACAAGGCGGGTAGGCATGTGGGAGGGGTGTGGGGGATGACAGTCAAGAGGGGTGGAGGAGGGGGTGGGGTGGGTGAAAGACTTGATGGGTTTGTTACCGAAGTCTGCAGTGATAGTCTCCCAGCGACCTCCATTGTGGCGTTCAAGGAGAGACAGGAGGAGTTGTAGCGCGCTGTTGTGTCGGTCCTGTCTCAGGCCAGACATGGTTGGGCAGTTACCGGCCATGTGGCCGTTGCTGGTGAATTGGCCACACATGGGACACCGCAGGGTGGGATTGTGTGTGAGGAGGCGGGTGTTGTGAACGCCCCAAATGAATTCTTGTTTGTGGGTGAATTGTGTGTTGGTGAGTGTTGAGTGTTTTTTGTGGAGGGTGAAGTCGGCACCGTCCGCCGCGGCGCGGGCGAGAAGGGCGCCGTGTTTGGTTGTTTGCGAGAGGGGTGTAAGTGTGTGTTTGCAGCTGTGTGTGTGTGCATCGGCTTTGAGGTTTGTGTATATGTGGGGTATGGGTTCCCCTTGGGTTTGTGGTATGAAGGTGTAAGGCCAGGTCCAGTGTCCGATAGACACCTCCGAGCCTGCGTTGTATGTTGTATCTGGCGGGTGACCATCAGCGACCTGGTTTGCGAGTGTGTCTGCTAGTTCGTTGCCGAGTGAGTGGTTGTGTGCTTTAATTTTACCTAAATGTGTGCGGATGCCTGCGTCGTAGCGGGTTTTGAGGGTGTGTGTGATGGAGAGGAGTGTGTCGCGGTGGATGTTGTGCCTATAAGCGGAGGGGCAGTTAAGGTAACCCTGTATGAGGCGGAGGGAGCACGCACTGTCAGTAAGAAGGTGGGTATGGCCTAGTTGGAGGCCTATGGCGATGCCAGCTAGTTCGGCACGATTAATTGTATGGGAGGGGGGGGGTAGAGGTCACCAGGATTCTGATGTTGGTGGCCGAGGCGGGGTGGGTGGCTGCCGCTCCTAGAGGGGAACTGCCTCCTTTTTTCGAGCCGTCTGTGTATACGAAGTCCTGTGGGTTCCAAGCAAGGATTCCTCTGGTCGGGGAGTATGTTAGTCGTGTGCGTTCTTGTAGGGGGTGGGTGAGGGGGTGAGTGGGGTTGGGGGGGAGGTGGTAGATGCCTGCGGAGTGAGGGGAGTAGGAGGTGGTGAGGTGTGGTGGTGTGATGTTGATGGTGGGGTTCGGGAGGTGTGTGTCGTAGATAGATTCTAGAGTGTTGTGGAGTGCAGTCATGGCTGTGCGTGAGGGAAGGTTGGGGAGTGCGAGTGAGTTAGCGACGAGGTAGATGTCTACCATCCAGCGTGTGCCGAAAGGGGTGGGGGTGGGATGGCCAGTGTGTTGGTCGGGGGGTAGGAAGGTGGTCGCATCGTTGGGAAGGGTGTAAAGGTGATGTGTGTAGGGGGAGTTGATGTATTTAGAGTGGCGGTATGGTGTGTGTTCCCATCGGGGGAGAATGAGGATGGTAGCGCTGGGGGTGTGTGTGGTTGTAAGGTGTGCGCTGGTGATTGCGTGTTCCATGGCGCGGCGCATGCATTCGTGGTCGTATTCGGGATTTGCGATGTTGGTACCTTGCCATGTGTGTGGAGCATTACTGCCGCTGGATGAGAAGACTATGTCTTCGGGGTAGAGCGAGTGGTAGGTGTGTGAGTGGAGTGACTTGTTAAGGGGGTCCGAGTATAGTTCTGTCTGGATGTGGAATGTGTGTCGTAGAGCCGAGAGGAGGTCCTCTCTGGTGGCCCATCTGTTGCGTGTGGTGGTGGCAGGTGTGGGGGATTGGATTTCCGACCGGGAGCCTAGGCGAGTAAGGAGGCGGTATACCTCCTCCTCGAACGTATGTTGCGAGAGGTCGGGGCGGAAGAGTCGGTAAAGGTGACGGACGCGGGGGCCGTTAAGGGTGGTGATTGCGCGGCCGTCAGGAGTACAGAGTACGGTGGTGTCGTGGAGTGATGGGTGTGCGTGGATGGCGAATTTACCGGTAGGGAGCATGTCAAGGTCGGGGTTGATGGGGTCGTGGTTGAATGTGATTAGGGGGTGTGACCACGGAGGAGGTCCGGGTTCTGGCAGGATGGGTGCGGTGGAGGGGACAAAGCCAGAGTTAAATGCTGAAAGGGCGGTGGGGCCGGAGGGGGTCTCACTGATGGTGTCGTGAAGTTGAAGGCAAGGCGCCCATTGGACCTCGTGGAGACGGGTGAGGTCGTGTTGTTGGCCGCGAGCACACCAGTCGCACTGCCATGTGGCAGGTCCCTGAGCTGGGCGGCATTGTGAGTGGATTGCAAAGTGCGGGCATGTGGAGCAGGCGGAGGTGGGTTCTAATTGAAGAGGGGTATGGCATATGGAGCAATCAGTGGGGGAGGGGGGGGGTAGGGTTACCGAAGTGGGGGTGGAAGAGATGAGTCGGAAGCCTTCGTCGAGTTGGAGTTGGATGTCCCATTCCGTGAGGTGTTCCGGGGCCCATTCTACCATGTATTGTGTTTGTCCGTATTCTGTGTCTTTGTGTTTGGAGATGATGCGTGTCACGTCGCAAGGGGGGAAGAGGTGGTCTGTGGGGGTGAGGTATTCCGTGTCTATGTGTGTGATGCGGGCGGTGGGGGTGGTAACGGTGTTGCGGGAGGAGTGGGTGTCTGGGGAGAGGGTGGAAGGGAGGCTGGGGAGGTGTGGGTTGAGGAGGGGAATCCAGGAGGGATGTATGGTGGTGGGGGGGGAGGCTTGTTTCGTGTTGAGGTTCGTGACGGGGAGGCGGTTGTGGATAGTGTCAGTGGGTTCGGTGAGAATTGCGGCGAGTAGGCGAATTGGGATAGAGAGAGAAGTGTCGGACCCTGTGAGTTTGGAGATGGACTGACTGGATTTGAGGATGAAGGAGGAGGGGGTGGCGCGGAGGAGGACTTGTGGCCATGTGGTTATGTGATTTTGCCATAGTGGGTTAAGGCGGGGAAGGAGGGAGGTGTGTGTCTTGCGGGGTGAGAATTCGCGGTAGGCTTGTTTGTAATGGAGTGGGTCGGTGATGTGCGTGGCTCTGTCTCTGAGTGATGTACGGAGTTCTGCGTCTTGTCTGGTGAAGTGGGTGCGGATGGTGGTGGCAATGGGGTTGGTGAGGGAGAGGGGAGGGATGTTGTGAAATAAGGTGCCGGCATCGCGTTGGGCACGCACAAGGCATCTGAGCGTGGGGAGGGATAGGTTGCCTGACATTATTGATTCAATGGGCCAGTGGGAGTATGTGGTGGAGATTTTGTGTATGTGGGCTCTGGCCATTTGGCCCCTGTATCCGGGGGAGTTCAGGGTTTTGTGGAGGTGGCAGACTGTGAGTTGTGCGGCATGGGCTTTGAGGGAGGGGAGGCCGTAGCCGAGGTCGGAGGTGGGTCGGTGAAGGGCGGTGCGGGGGAGGTTGCGTACCGAGGAGACAGCTGAGCGTAGAGCTCGGCAGATTTGACCTTCAAGGGTGTCCAGTTGGGAGTCGCTGAAGAGTCCAAGTTGGAGGGTAAAATGTTTGCCGAGTAGGAGGCCACGGATGACGCGTATTCTGCGAGATTGGGTTAGTAGGGAGGTGGAAAGGGCGTTGATGAGGGAGGTAGTGGTGCGTCTGAGTTCATGCCAGTGTTTGGTGAAGGTGAGGGAGGTGTTAAGTTCGACCCCGAGGACGCGGTATGTGTTCGAGGGGCCAATGTAGGGAATGGGCGATGGTGTGGAGTTAATGGTTATGAACTGCGATTGGAGGTGGGATGTGAGGAGGGTGGTGTTGGCAGGGGAGAGGGCGTTACCCAAACGCCAAAGGGCACCGGTGATACAGCATTTTTGGATGTTGACGGTCATACCTGTGTAGGCGCTGAAGAGGGAGAGTTTCTTTAGTTGGGTGGCCATGTTGGGGGTCGAGCCCGTGGCTATGCTGAGGTCGTCAGCGAATCCGTGTCCGGGGTAAGTGGCTGTGGGTTCTGTAGGGTCAACATTAGTGGCGGGGGGCCCGGGTCGGTAGCCCCGGCTGCCTACCGTGAGCCAGCGGAGAAAGGGTTCAAGGAAGAGGGTGAATAGGAATGGGGAGAGGGTGTCGCCTTGCAGGGTACCACGATTGATGTCGATGGAGGGGGTAGGACCGTAAGGGGTAATGTAGTCCGTGGAGGAGACCCCGTAGAGGTGTTCGCAGGTATCTACAAAGGTAGAGGGCATACCTAGTTGTCTCATGTGTTTGAACATGATGCGGTGGTCTGCTGCGTTGAAGGCGCCTTTGAAGTCTGCGTACATAACGTAGATGTCTTTTTTGTGGAGTTTCGCGTCCTCCATGGCCATGATTATGGAGGAGAGGGAGTCATGGATGCTACGGTGTTGTCGAAAGCCGTCCTGTTGGTCACTGAGGATGCCATGGGTTTCGGCATATTTCGAGCCTGCGTCTTTTAGTAATGCGGTCCACAGCTTAAGGAGGTTGTTCATGAGGGCGATGGGGCGGTAGTTGTCGAGGAGGGTGGGGTCACCTTTCTTATGCAGTAGGCATGTTGTACTATGGCACCATTCAGGGGGTGTGTAGGATTTGTGGGCTAGGAGAGTTAGGAGAGAATAAAGGGCGGAGCGGGTCTCTGGGGGTAGGAATTTGATAATTTCGTTGGGGATACCGTCGGGGCCTGGGGCTTTTCCTGTGCCTAGCGAATTGAGGGTTTTGTCAAAAGTATCGCGGGTAATCATGTCGGAGAGTGCGAGTGTGGGGTCGCCCCTTGGTTCGATGGTGTAGTTGTCGGGGTTGGCAGGGTGTTCCCAGGGGGGTATGGGTAAGTCAGGCGGGGTGGCTCGTGTGAGTTCAGTGGTGAAATGGGAGTGGACTGCGTCAATGACGGCCGAGGGGGAGGACGCTATGGTCTTATCGGGTTTGGTAATGCGAAGGAGTGTAGAGGTTGCGGTGGTCGCTGGGAGGAGGCCACTTTTAATTTTCAAGCCGCGGTGGGAGGATTTCGGGGAGGCGTCATAGGCAGTATTGGTGCGTTTTTTAATCTTTTGTGGTGGTGGTTCGGAGGAGAAGGCGTATGCGTGCCTGACATCGTTGACTGATTTCGGTAGGGGAAAGGTAGTCTGAGGTTTGCAGGAGGGTTTGGGCGAGGGGAAGGGGGCCTTTGTTGGTACTGCATCGACGGAGTTTTCGGATGAGTTTACGCGTCTTTTTAGACAGCCAGATGGGGTTAACGGATGAAGTGGCGGGGCGGGGTTTCGTAGGGGGAAGGAGGGGCCAGATGGTGGCTGCGTGGTCTATGTGTTGGGAGAGTAGTGCGGTGAATTTGGACGCTAGGGTGTCGAGGGTGTCGGGAGTGGCCTGGGAAGGGGAGGTATTTATAATTTCCGCGTGGAGGGAGGCTGTTTCGTTGAGGAGATAGGGTGTGCTACGTTGGTAGGATGTAATGTGTTGTGGCTAGAGTGGGAGCTTGAAGGAGTATTTGCGGGTGGTGTGGTGAGGGCGTGGTGGGTCGTGGGCCGTGGGTGGACGAGCTATTAGGGAGGAGGGGGCAGGGATGATGAGGTGGATCGCCGAGTGGTCGGAGAAGTGTGATGGAGAGGTAAATATTGAGCATGCTGGAGGATTGAGGCTTAAAGGGGAGGGGGGTGGAGTGAGCCAGTGGTCGAGGCAGCCGTCGCTGCGGGGAAAGGTGGGGAGGGGGGGTGGAGCGGTCGACGGTGGTGTTTAAGGAGGGTGGTGAGGGCGGGGTTGCCCCTACCTGGTGTGGTGGTCGTTTGGAAGTCGCCCCCCCAGAGGACACGGTGTGTTGGGTAGTCGTCCGCGAGTCTGAGGCCCCATGCCGCGACTTCCGCGTATAGGCGGGTGAGGTGGGTGCTGTGGAGTTGTGGCATGTAGACTCCGAGAAGGAGGTAGGGGTCACCTGAGTGGGGTACGAGTTGAAGTCCTGCGATGTGTGGAATTAGGTGGGGAGGAGGGGTGAGGACGGTTGCGGTGTTGAACGACTCCCTGCGGACCGCAAACAGAACGCCTGCGGAGGGTAATGTCACAGCTGAGTAGCGAGGGCGTGAGCTTTTGAGGAGGTAGTGGGGAAGGGCGACTCGCCAGCGTGATTTGTGGGTGTTGTGTGTGGTTTCTGTGAGGATGAGGACATCAGGGCGGTGGGTGGTGGCTAGGTGCTCCACATCCATGATAGATGTGTGGAGTCCCCTGGTATTGAGGTTAATGAGGTGTAGGGGCTGTGGAAGGTGATGGGGAAGAATTGGTGTGGGGTGTGGACATGGCTTGGGGGGGGGGGGTGGCTGGGGGGGGAGTGTTGGTGCCGGGTGTGGGGGTGTTGGAGGTGGAAGGGTGTGACAGGTGAGGGGGAGTGGTGTGGTGGTTGGTGGGGGGTAGGGCGGGGAGATTGGGGGGGGGGTGGGGGAAGGGGTGGAGTGGGGGTGGGTTTGGATAAGGGGGTTGGAGAGGGGTGTGTGTGTGCGGGTGAGGGGGTGGGCTGGTGAGAGTGGAGGGCTGCTAGAAGTTGTGAGCGTCCGATAGGGAGGGGGGTGGAGCGAAAGACGTGGTGCCACAATAGAGAGTGGAGGGAGTAGACTGAGTGCCTGGGGTCGAATTGTGGTGGGTCGTAGGCTTGGTCTGCAGGGGCCGTGAGAATAAAGTATGCGTGAAGGAGGACGTGGGTGCCACAGGACCATGCGCGAGATACGTCGTTCTGTCGAGGGGGGTTGAGGAGGCGAGGAGTGAGGAGAGGGGGGGGGGGGGGGGAAGAGTTCCAAGAGGCGAGGAGGGAGAGAGTGCGGGTGAGGAGGGATGGCGGGGGGTTGTGGTGGAGTGAGTCGACCCAAGTGGCGGAATCGTGTGTCACGTGTAGAAGGCCGAAGTGGGAGTGCTGCCAGGTGAGGACGAGGAGGGAGTTGTGGGGTGTGCCCGGGCCGGGAGGTGCGCCCCTGTTTGCACGGTTAGTCCACTGGCTGGGGTATACGTGATGGTTATGAAATGTGTCCACTTCAATGTTAGTGATGATAGAGTATGTGTTGTAGGAGGTAGAGTGAAGCTTGGCAAGGGAGGCGGCAATGCAAGATAGGTTGGAGAGGTCCTTGTAGTGACCCCATTGGAATGATAGTACTGCCGATGAGTCTAGGTGCCCGATAGGGGTGGAAAGGCCGTTTTCAAGGTTTAAATCATAGAGGTAGTTGTGAAGGTGAATGGTGCAGGTTGTGGGTGTGAAGTGTGGCGGAAGAGTGTCCCTGTGTGGGTTGGTTACACCGTGATTACGGATGTCATGGGGAGGGCGGGGGAGAGGGGTTGTGGGTCGGACCTCCGGGCCTGCTGGCCCGTCTGTAGTGGAGTTAGGGACGGTGGGTGGCCCCATCGGCCGAGGGGAAGTCGGAAGGAGGGATGGGAGGTCCAGTGGATGGGAGAGGCGCCTCAGCAGCGACTTCGTTGTTCGGGTCTTCATCAAGAAGGTCGTCGAGGTCGAGGGCTGAGGTTACAGGGGAGGAGTCTGGAAGGGGGAGGTTGGAAGGGTGTGCGGTGGGTGTGCGGGTTGGGGACCGGTAATCGGAGTGGGTGTTGTGCGGGTTGGGGGAGGGGGTATGGTGCCTGATTGTCTGGGGTTCGCGTGGCATGTGACGGTGAGGGGGTGAGGACTGGGTCTTTTTGGTTGAGGGACGAGTGTGTTTTAGGACGCCTGATGGGGGGGCTGGTTTAAGTGCGGGGTCTGTGGGGGTACGTTTTGTTGGGGAGGAGTCCATGGGGTCGTGGCGGGGAAGGGAGGGAGCCAGGGGGTGGGGGGGGGGTTGATGTCGTGTTGGGGTTGGAGTCTGGGTGTTGGGGGGAGGGGGGGGGTGGGGGGTGGTGACCCTGGGATGGGTGGGAGGAGGCAGGGGCGGGTTGCGGGAGAGGGGTGGACGAGGAATCCATATGGTCTGTTGAGGTTTCGAAGATGGTGTGGAGGGAGTTTGGGGGAAGTGGAGTAGTGGTGGGTACGGATGGCGGGGCGTGATGGTGAGTCGTGGAAGGTTGTGGAGGAGGGGCTGGGGAGGGGGAGCGACGTTTTTTGGAGGGGCGTTGGTGGTGAGTGTGTGGAGGTGGGGGTGAGTGGGAGGGGGCCAGCAGGATGTCGGGGAGGGAGTCGAAGTCGAAGGGGGCATCTTCGGGGGTGTCGAGCATGGATCCATCAGCATGTTCTTGTTGCCAGGTCTCGTAGGTGTTGGTGGCCTGGAGGTGGCCTGTCCATTCGAGAAGGAGTGAGGGGGGGTTGCGGAGAAGGGATTTGTTTTTTGTGATGGTGAGTGGGGGGGGAGAGGGGGTGGTGTGGAAAACGGGGTCCGAGATGCGGGACCTGCCGAAGATGGAGTAGTGGTGTGGTGTGATGTAGAGGGAGCATGTGGTGTGGGTGGGGGTGCCTCGATGGATGTAGGTGTGGGGTAGGGGGATGGTGACGGTGCCGTTGGTGGAGACGAGAATGCAGTACATGGTGGTGGTAAGGGAGACTTGGATGCTGGTGGCGATGTGTGGGGAAGGGGAGGGGTGGGAGCGGAAGTATGAGCCGTCAGGAAATTTCTGGAGGGAGGCGTGGAGGGATAGGTTGAAAGGTGGGGGGGAGGGTCGGCGGGAGTGGGTGTGGGAGTGTGCATATTCAGAGGCTGTTTGGTGGAGGAGGGTGGAGAGCCAGTGTGAGGGAGGGATGGAGCCATTGGGTGTGGGGCAGGGTAGTGGGAGGGGGTGGGGTGACTGAATGAGGACTGTGGTGAGGCAGGTGTCAGCCCAGGAAGTGCCTGGGACATGGCCTGTGAGTGGGGGGGGTGTGATGATGATTGTGTAGTTTTGGGGGGTGGGGGGTACTGAGTGAATAGCATTTTGAAGTGTTGCGTGAAAATGTACAGGGCCTGATTGTGAAAGGAGCGGGTTATGGGACGGGTGGAGGATATTCATCCAGAAGGAGGTGGGATCGTTCTCAACCTGTATGGGGTCGCGCGTTGGTTGCAGGGCGTCCGCGATCTGAAGGAGGAGTTGGACGGGCTCAGGGAGGTCTTCCATACAGGGGGTAGGGTCGGTGGCGCTGGTGTTCCAGGTGTCGGCGAGTTCCGTGGTGAGTCGATCGAGAAGGAGGGTCTGTAACAGGGGAACGACGTCTGGGCCGGAGAGATGAGTGAACAGGGGGGAGCTAATTTTTACTCGGCGGCCTGAAACTGCGGGGACAGCCACAGCTCGAATTATCTGAATTTCGTGCTGTCTCAGTGTGTGGAGAAGGTGGGGATCCGAGGCGGCGCGCGGTGGCGTTGGACCTCCCGACGGGAGTTCACGCTGGCGTGAAGCGAGCTGATAAAGTAGGCCGACAGATATACATGAGGTAGGTATATCCAGGCGGACCTCCTGGTGGCCGTGAGAGAGAACGACTGGTAGAGGAGTGAGATCTAGTTGTTGGGGCATTGCATGGTGTGTGGTGCGGGTGACAGAGGCTGTCCATCGCGCGCGGTGGGCGAGTTCCCGGCCGATTATATTTTTCACGCGGGCTGGGATATCGGTTAGGGCGTGAACCTTCTCGAGAAGCCATCGCCGAGCGAGAGAGCAAGCGGAAATAAGCATGTGTGATGAGGATGGCGTGTCCGGTAGGAACACGCCGTGGAGCCAGAGGCTGGCAGTGTCAGGGGGGGCTGTGGAGTATTGGCATGTCAGGAGGTATGAGTCGATCAGGCGAGCGGAGAGGTCAACGGCCTTACCGAGAACTGGGGCAGTCGTCGGGACCGACAGGACGAGGGGGGTTTGGAGGCCCGTGCCCGGAGTAGGTTCCAGTGGCGTTCCTCGCCCATGTTCCGCGGTCTCGAGTTGTGGGGCAGTGAGAAAGGGTGCGAGTGGGTGACCCACGAGGCGGTTGCGGGGCCCGATGTGGTCGTCCGCGAAGAGGGGTGTAGGGCGGTCCTTAAGTAGGACTTGCTTGTAGGAGTCCGGGAGGTTGGAAACAGACATAGTGGTCGGTCGTGTGATGTCGATGTCAGTTGGTGGGGAGTTTACAGTGTGGAGAGAGGAAGGTTTAGAGGTGGTCAGCGTGTGTTGGCGGCACACGATCAGGTCTGATGGGACCTGGGTTTGTTTTTCGCAGGTGTCCGATGTGGACGTCCTGACGCTCAGAGGGGCGCGTGGCAGTGCGCCTGCTCCGTGGGGGGGTGGTATTTGTAATCGAGTTGATACGTACGTGTGTCGTAGTATTTGACGGGGTACTTGGAGGGTTTTTGATGTGGGCGGCGCATGTTCCGATGTGTGAACCGAATTCAAATTTGTGAAAGCTGCGCCTTTGAGTGTGTACCGTCTGATGGGATTACGGATCCACTGACCTGGGTGAGCTAGGCTCGGTTGGGGAGAGGTGATCGGTGCCCGTCGTCCGACGGGCCCTATGGTCACCAGTCTATCGCTCATAGGGAGGCCAAGCCCGGAGCGAAGACGGTCGGCGTTGCTCATCCGACCTACCGACCCATCCCCTGTATATTTTTTGTGTCAGTAGTACTTTGGTAGTACTTGGGATCTTTTTACTGTCTTTAGTGACGGTAGGATACGTTTTTTTTCATTGTCCGATGACTGATGCACCTCCTCCTTATCTACCGCACCGAAGCACGCAAAATAGCCCACCAGACCTCACGACCGCACACTCGCCCCTATACACAGCACCAGGACACCTCAACATACCGCATGATAAACTCTATTGGGGAGTGAGACCCCCCAATATAATGGAGATGTTGGACATGGTCGATACACGGTCTAGCCCCAATATGTACGTTTCCTAAATGGCATAGTTGGGAGGGCCAAAAGACCGAAACCGATTGGCAACCGATACACGCTGTAAACAATCCGGATATGAATATTGATTTCAAGAGTGCACGCGTGCCTAAGTGTCCCACTATACCTCAATGCTGTGTTTACGGCGGACGTGCTCCCTACTTCCCAGCCCTCAAAACGGCACCATAGCAACCCGGCCCAAAAAATATTGCGTCAATTCCCATCTGTGGTAATGACTATAGATTATGCGTCGTATGCACGACGCCCGTGGATCAGAGTGTCATAGAAATGGGTATAGGTAATTGAAATGCAGTACTGCCAAAAGATACTGATATCACCTCCAAACTACAAGCGCCTTTTGATATTTCGTGTGTGAATACTAACTATTCTGATCTGCATCTTACACTGCAAAGCCAAAGATATAATTATAACTAAACTACGCCAAACAAATCTCACGGGACCGACATTTCGCGCCATTCAATAACAACTGTTTGTAGTATGCTACCAGCGTCGTCGTCGACCTATATACCCCATGCCTGCTACATGTCGCCGGGGTCAAACTGCATAATTCTTCGCCAACAGCTGCATAATGCGCTGCATCACGAGGACACGACTCGTCTGGGAAAGCAGGTGCTCGTCCTGGAGCAGTCGCCCGCACTCGCCCGAGTTCAGATTACCCAGCATCCTCTTTTGCACGCCCTGGTCGTGGTTGGAGCTGAGCAGCAACATCACCAGCTGATGGGTGCGTTCCTCCACGGCGTGGCCACCACACATGCTGGCGCCCACACAGAGAGATTGGGGATGAGCAGTAGCAATAAAAGGAGGAGAAGGAGAAGGAGGGCTCTCTGCAGCCGGCATGTTGTGAAATGTGAGCCCGAGGGTAGCGTCGTTGCTGTTGTTGCCCGCAATCATAGCAGGGGGTATTGGCAAGGCCGGTGACTGATGAGACGGCGATGAGTGGTCGCAGGGTGTTGCGGGAGGGCAAGGAGGTGGGGGCGGAGACGCTTGTTCCCGTGCCCGCCCATCACGTCTTCCCTTCTCGCCCTCGTCACCTATGATATGATGCTTGCTGGTGCTACTGCTTCCAGCGGCCTTACGCTTGCTCTGTACCTTCCGAAGCATCAGCACGCACTCCTGACAGTCACGTTTCAGGCCGTCAACGAAACGCGAGTCGTCAGTGAACTCAGCCGCGGCCTTCCCTGCCAGACACTTCCGGCACCTCCGCAGACATTTCACCTCTGACATGGCCCCAGTGTCGTGTCTCACTGTTAGCAGAGGCGGGTGCGCTACTGACTGGAGCTGTTGCCGAGCAGGGAAGGTTTGATCAATGGTAGCAGCCACTCCATCCAGTGGGTAGGCGGGCGTAGGGCTTGGGAGCACAGTGGAAACTGCGGCTGTTGTAGCAGCACGCTCGCGCACCTTCCGGTAGTTTAGTCCGCTCCGTGCGCTGTTGCAGGGCTTGCAGTAGGTGTGGAAGCCGTCCGGGCTGCCGGCGTTACGGGAGAACGAGAGCGCCGTGGGCTTCACCCTCTTGCACATTCTGCAGGTCTTATTGTTCGTGATCACTCTGTTGATGAGCACCTCGCCATCAGTAGGCGCCGCGATGGCTTTCTCACAAACCTCTGTCGTATCAGGTTTGATGTTGTCCAAAGGCGGTGAAATTTTCGAGACCTTCCCCGCCTCATCCGCTCCGCAGGTCGTCATTGTATCGACCGCTCCGTTATTACAGCTTACCTGCGTATTGATGCAAAAGAAGCTCACGTCCTAAATGCAGAAACTATCAACTAATATATCATTCTCTGTGGAAGCTGAGGATGAGGGTGCGTTCGCAGGGCGAAGCTCAATCATCGGTTTCAAGTTAGGCATTCCACAGTGCACAGCAAAACATGTTGTGGGAAGCAGGAGACCACGTCGACGGCAATCATTCAGCTGCATCGACCGTGATTGTCGCGTTTTGCAATGAATCGGAATCTGTATTGTTGGCGAACCATTCGATGTGAACAGCAGATAGACACGGAGGACTTTCCCTCACCTAGAATATAGACGCATGTAGCAAAGACGTCGACTATTCGTTCTGTGCAATCAAAAAACGAGGTTCGAAATGTCGAGAAATATAATCATGATTATCAACTATAATCGAGAGCAACTCCATTGCTAAAGTTCGTTTTTAAGTAATTCGATCGTTATTTCTTGCGGAAGGGATCCCGTGTCCTTGTGTGCGCAGGGATTCTTAGCAAACCAAGTTTAGAGCTCCAGCCCCGGGAAACCTTGGGGGCAAACCAAGAGTAAAAGGGGTATTGTTACGGACTACCCAGTGGGTGAAATGGAAAACTGAATCGGCTAAACTGGTAGGCCATCCACTTGTCGAGCTTACTTACGCTCTGCTTGAATCATGTGCGCCTTATGTTTGTCTTTTTTTTATTAACTCGCATAGCAGTACCCTAAACCCTGCACCAAGGCATATCGTCGTTCAATCGTCATGTCCAGAAGGGTAATTGTGTTATTCAGCGCAAGCGAAGAGCGGTTTCGAAAGCAGCACCCTACCCGTACTATTACCGTTTATGCAAATACGCCATGCCTGGTCAAGTACACAGACATTATAAGATAAATCAATGTGATGAAATGTTCACGACGCTGCTCATGTCAGTGTATTGCACATTACCGGCCTCATCATTGGTAAGTCAAAACACAGCGGCGATTGCACGCGATGGCTGCTACTTGCATAACGCGCACGACTGGCATGTCGCGCTGTCGCATAATTGAGCTATCTGTGATTGATGTCATGGCGGCTAGTCGGCCATCGAGAGGTATCACATATACAGACAATATATTTTTTAAAGGAAAAGTTCTTATAAGAAAAAGTAGTGGAGACCACCAAGCAAAAAAAGAAAGGAGGAAAAAACTTAAGCCCGAGGAACAGGAGGGCATGCCACAGCATCAGCACTGCCCTCCTGTTCCTCCTTACAGACAGTATTCAAAACTTATTTATGTGGAAACCCTGCGGCGTGCTCTCGATGATAGTAATAATGGCACAGCTGTCGTACGTCTAAGCGCCAAATAAGTTGTATCCGCAATAAGAATACTGACAGTATACATTCAACATGTGGCAATGATTCATTAGTAGGCAGCATATAGCTACTAACCTGCTAGGAGCTAGGATATTTTCTCCTACCTAAAGCCGAGTAAGTAAACAACAGTATACATATTTGCCGTTTTCATCACTTGGGACCATGTTGATGTGTAAACATAATAACTATAGTTCCTTGTTTCTTACTCTTTAGAATACAACCAAGGTTGAAGCAGCAGCAGCAGAAGAGAGTAGACTCGAATGACTATTCGACTACATGCATGCAGCAGCGATTATGAAGGATAGCAGATAGACTCCGAGGCCCCAGATAGGCGGCACCGCGGCAGTAACTCTTGAGCCTTACTGACACTCCATCCTATATATTGACAAGTCATTGCCTTAAGCCCCAAACGTGACAAAAATACAGCAGCCTGGTATGCATACTTGTGCTCCAGCTTGGTTGTGCCGGTAAAGCAAGCTGGTTTGTTTCGACTTTCAACTCGTGGTTTTCCACAGGAGGAAGCCCGCGTGCGGTACTGTGACTCTTATGTATTATGAACATTTTTCTTTTGTGCGTCTCCGCCGGCGGAACAAACAAGCAGTTTATTCCATGTATACTCCGATAAGCTGCCTCCTTGCCTGCACGAGTATGTGCGTCGGAGTAAACCACGCCGTTGTCACGAATAATGAAGGAATAATGAATCAATAAATTCGGATCTAAGGCTGTCTTTAGTGCTAATGATGATATTACCCGCTGATAGTTCGGTTCCGGGCCACGTATTTTGCTTCTGCAATTCTGCTGTGTAGCTCAGATAGATAGAGCGTTGGCAGCAGAGCGAGATCAGAAGCAGGGGATTATGGACAGCGTCGCTACAGGCAGCTAGCCACGTATACGTGTTTTCGTGAATGAGCGTGCGAGTGAAAACGATATCGTTACTTGCTACATCAGCCGAACGCGTGACGCATATCGACGATAGGCGGACGTACTGCTACGCACGACGTTGACGAGTGAGCAAGCCGCAATAAACAGTTTAAAAGCGGCGCAGCGTGGAGGACGGCACATCTCCGTCTTGCTGCTATGAACAGTAGCCTGCTATAGTGCTATACTGCTGCGCCTATAACACCAGGATAGTTATCTAACAATGTATGTACACAAGCTTCATACTGTATATACCTCACCTGGTGCGGAGACTGCGTAGTGCAGAGGTAGTGCTACTTTTGCGCGTGTTATTAATAATTATTGCAGACGACGACGAGAGTGTACGATGAGTATAGCAGAAAATTATGTGATGGTGGCCAAGACGGCCAAGACAACGTTTATTCGGGGAACATAGCGATATAACGGAGCAATAAGAGAGCATGTGCTGGTCAGAGAATAAAGCGCGCGCGGCGCCTCACTTGCACGACATAAGGTCTTCACCACTACGTGGTCCTACGTCATATAGGACTTACAGATTTAGAAGCTGGAGAATTAGGGATGCGAATAAACGAGCGCCTCGTCGACGCCTTATTCATTCCTCCCACAGCACTTTGAGATAGGTCCACTACGTAGAGTTGAGACCGCATCATTGTTACACTGGATGTATATCGGAACGGGCGATGTACCAGTCAGTGAAAGTATGTAGACCTGCCACCGCTGTTGTCCGTCACATCCACTACAAAAGTGCTCGCAGCTTCTTGGCAGCAACTTTTAAATGCGAGATGACAAATAAGGAATAAACAAGTGCGATAACATCAAGACTGTTAGTAGAGAAAATGTTCTTACAAGAAAATACAGCGGAGACCGCCAAGCAAAAAGAAGACAAGAACAAAGAACCAAAGTCCGAGGAAAAGGAAGGCTGTAGTTCGAGACTGTTAGTCATATGTCAAGTCTGAGCCTAATTCACCTTCGAAAGCATAGAAATAAATGCTCTGCAGCGCGCCGCGCAATAACTCCAAACAATTCTCTAATATCGAACATAGTATAAATAATCGCCACGCCTGCTTGTGCATTACAAATGACGGCCATACAACGCCTCAGTTGGGTAATCTCGCTATTTATTAATGAGGTATATCCCAATTATCAGCGCTCCCCTAGGAGAAACGCACCTCGTAATATACCCCTCCACAAAGTCCGGACATCCAATATGTCGTCAACGAATTGTTCTAGAACACGTGCCCCGCTCATCACGTCAATCGCGATGGCACCCTACCACCAAACATTAGTAGGAGAAACGGGGTGTAAGCAATTATTGTTGCGAGCAACTCCGAAGCACTTATTTGGTTCAAATACCTCCGTGATATGATCACACTTGTATCTATTACTCCAATAGACTAGTTACCACATTATCCGGTTAGTAGAGTTACCACTTGTGTAGTAGCAATGAGCGCATGGCGCTTCTCCTTCACTAGATTCGTCACCACAAGCAACCCATGTGTCATGTTGGGGGTCACTGTAAGTCTGTAGCTATGCTTTTACCTTCCTTCCCTATCGAACCATGTACATTGTTCAATAAATTATGGACCCTCTATACCCACGTAGACATGATACTTTTCTTTCCGGCCATACACGGCACCTATTCATACACGGCCCCGTCGGCACTCGGCGTCATACATCGCGTCGTTGACTTTCCAGTAAAAAAGATTACGTACGTCGTAGTACTTCGACTAGCGGCGCGCACCAACCCCGGTGCTACTCTCTCCGCTCGACAGTGCCGGACGGCACAACCACATGCTCACACTCACTTAACGCGCTCGCTCAGTGAGAATTGGTTGCACACATGTCCAGTCACGGGAGGGAGGCGCAATAAATTGAAATTGAAATTGAAGTTGCTTACAACATAAACAATTATTATTATGCGGCGCAATTATTTGGGTGAATACCTCATACATATGGTGCACGAAAACCTCAAACGGTTCTCGACACTTGGTATTATTGGCTACCACGACGGCACACCGAGCCCCACTCAATGTGGAGATTACTGCAAGACACCCCGTGCATTAGGCCAAGGGATCGGCGGGTACCATGCCGTCTCACAATACCCACCGTTAGGCGCACTCGCTAGTAGATTTATCCAATGTTTCCGGCCCCTATCAACGCACCAAAACGTGGCCCCTCTACCCCCCATCGCGGTGGAGGGCGTGGCCCCGGTGGCCGCAGGTTTGGCTCCCCCAGCCCCGCATCTTCCGAAGCTTCGTAAGACACCGCCAGTACGCAGTCCATACTAGGGACGATTATGACACAACTCAACGAGTTTAACGATCGCGTCACTTGAGCGGCCCAACTATCCTAGTGAGCTGTTGCCGCCGCCCGCAACGGACGACCTTCGCTACTCATGGTCACGGACCCTTTATCGGGCGCCATCGGGCACCACACTCCTAGATAGGCGACGATCGTGTCAGAGCACGTAGCATTCCCCGAGATTACGAGAACAGTACCGTTATGTGCCAACTAACCCCACTTTGAGGCAAGTGTTGGAGTTCCACAAGCTAAAACTACATGTGTAGAGGAGCCAATGTCATGTCTAAGTGTGTGTAGAGGAGCCCATAATAACGTGTCTACGTGTGTGCAGAGGGCTTATTATAACTTGTTGAGCACTTTGAATAGTTCGGTAAGGGAAGTAAGCTAAAGTGTCGTTACGAGGCAATGGTGACCATGCCATGCCCCACCGCTACCCACTATCGACATGCACACCTAACATTAGATATTGCGAGCCAGGGTCAAGGCGGAGGCTCGCACTCGAAACAAGGGTGCTTGACGGACGCGCGATTGGTGGGTGGAGGGTACGGCCGTTGGCTGGTTTTCCAGACACGGACCCGGGTATTAGACTGGAAAAGCCGGGGAAATGTCCGGGAAAACTTTTCAGCGCTGCGGCACGAGCGCTAGTTTTTTTCTGCATGTTAGACTTGGTCTCCCCACCTGCCCTCGAGGTGACTGGGGACCTTGACTAGGAGGAAAGTCGCGACTACAAGAGCGGCCACGACCTTCAGTAAGATGTGTAGGGCGCCGTTACACCTCGATCAAGAAAATGCAGAACTATACCTTGTCGAAGACCTCGTTCCCCGCCACGCCAACGTCAAGATCCCCCGCCCTTACCCCGGTCCAGTGTACTCTGCCCCCACTCTTCTAGTTGACCAAGACAATTGACGCTCCGGACAATACACTCTCCGACTCGTCGCCGATGGAATTGCACCATACACACCCCAAACTCATCAATCCGTCCATCTTCCCCGTCCACGATTCACTCGACATGGGGTCGCCTTGAATAACATGGCCGCGCATCGACCCTAGCTCATGATAGAAAATAGCACCCGGACGTCTTCGACTTTCTAAGCTGCTTTTCCCAACTGGACGTGATTATTGAGAGCAACGAAAGATAGGGGGACTTGCACGCCCGTTCCATAGCTTGGCAATCGGGATTAGCGATAGTACTAATTGTGTGTTTCTTTTCCGTGGTGATGGGGAATCCGGTGGATTTCAAACAAGGACTTCTCCACTGAACAATATACGCTAATGTAGTGTATTCCATCTTGGAGTAATACCGCAAAAAGCGTATTACACCTCCCTTCGTGGCTTTACTAATTTAGTCCCTAGGACTATCAAGGAACATTTATTCCGGCAAAATCTTTGCATACTAAGTCCTATATATTGAAATCGAAATTGTTTGCCACATGTACCGGGGAAAATCGGTTGTTGTCTATGGGCCCTCCCAACTATGCCGTCTAGGAAACTTACAAGCCGGGGCTGGACCGTGAACCGCCTTATCCACCCTCTCCAAAGTGTGGTGGAGGCTTATAATCCCCCCTTCCGGGGAGCTTGTCAGGCATGTCGACCGCGGTGGTCCGGAAGGCGTAGGCGCGGTTGAGGAAGGATGAGGAGCGGCGTGATGTCGATTGGGATTTGAGGCGGTACATGAAAAGGAGGTGGTGCAATCATTGAACATTGTGAAATTGAAAAAGCAAACGTTACTGAAATTGAAGTTGTATTACGACAATATCAGCAAACATGACCGACCGTTGTCTAACGGCCATCAATAATGTGCCATCAAGGACACTTAGAAGAACGATTGGGCTGGGTACTCTTAGCCAAGATACACCTATCAAAAAACCTATATGCAATGTGTGTCGACGTTCCTCGGAGGTTGATAAGCGTAAGCAACCGCAGTAATTGCCACAATCCCCCTTCCTAAGCAGTATCAATAGAAATATATTTGTAATCACGAAAAATAGATCTAAAAGTAAGTCCACTTGTAAAGAAAGCAAAATGAAACTGCTGCTCGACCTTAACGATGCATGGCCCGCTCCCACCGAACCGGGGTACCGACCGGCCTAGGCCGATCGGCGCTCGTGAGGGTCGACGGACCAGCCTAATCTAGTTCCCACGTGACTACGGTCTTGCAGTAGAAAGAAGGGGAAAGGCTAGCGAAGAAAACCTCCTCACGCGGTCGCTCGTTGATCCCGCCGTCGCATCCCATAAGCTCGTCCCAAGGTCGTATTCGCTCCTCCCGTCGCGACTTTCCTCCTAGTCGAGGTCCCCCGTCACCTCGAGGGCATGTGGGGGAGTACCCGAGACAGCCCGACAGGAAAAGCTATCGCTCGTGCCGCCGCGCTGAAAAAATTCCCGGCCATTTCCCCGGCTTTTTCTGTGATGGGACCAGGGCACTTGTCTGGAAATCAGCCAGCAACCGTACCCTCCGTCCACCGTTCGTGCGTTCGTCGAGCACCCTTATTTCGAGGGCGAGCCTTTGCGCTTACCCGGGCTCGCACTCTCGAATACTAGGTGTACATAGCAATAGTCGGTGACGACAAGGTGGGGCATGGTCGCCCGGTAGCGCAGTGTATGGTCCTAATGGCCGGATCCCAAAGGCCGCTGGGGGAATGAAATTATTCAAACCCTCCGTACCGGATTTGTCGGCGGCGGATGATCATGATGACCGCCGCTGTCAAACCTCGCTGCTCCTCCCGTCGTGACAGCCCCCGTGTTGATGGTGTCGTGCTGCCCCCCCTTGGGTCAGCTCGACGTCAAGAAACTGATCGACGAGTAGCGAGCACCCTTCCCCAACGCTACTTTCCGGTTGTTCGCCGCCAACTCCGGCACCTTCAACCAACCATTGATCCTTATGTACCCTCTACGCCACAAACGTTTTGCAAATACAAGCCCCATGCCCCAAAATGGGACGGTATCTAAGAGAATCCAGTCGCGAAAAAACATATCGGACAGGCCGAGCGCGAGATCTTAGTGATGCTGTACGGATACTATGATTTCTAAAACCCTCCGTACATGGCTTCCGACAGCCACTGATCGCGCAGACCGTAGCTACCGGTGCCTCGTGTACCCCCTTACCGTGCCAGGCATGGCAGGGTTACATTGTTACCCGCGCCCACCGCATGGAGGTAGAGGTTGGTGCCGACGGGCATGCAAGCGCACCCCCCTCCGGGGCCGCCGCCGCTGCGTCGTGATGATGAGATGAGCTGACAGATGATGCGTGATGTCGATAGGAGTTTTAGAAGTTATTTCAACGTGAGGGTATGTGCGTAGAGTGAGGAAAAAGGCGAGGCTCGTGATGGTGGATATGTGGGGGGTTGTGGTGCGACTCATAACGATGGGGAGGATGTCATAATCTTTGTACCATGCATGTGGCAGTGGAGGGCGTTGGCAAGAGGGGTGTGTTGTGTCTGAGGAGTAGCGTGGTAGGAGAGAGGTTCATGTCTCAGTACTTTTATTCTCCTATGTGAATATTTTCAATCAAGGAGTAGCGGTGTCGGGCGTCCGAGTGTCCGGCGAATCTAGGTTCGAGGAGCGGCCAGTTGTGAGCGGGGGGTCTGAGCGAGGGGTAAGTAGGTCATCGGGGATGGTAGCATGGCAGGATGTGAGGGAATCGGGGGAGTTGCCTTCCTCGGCAGCGACTAAACGGGTAGGCTTGTCATCATGGTGCGGAGGGTGGCAGTCAAGGGGGCTGTGGAAGAGAGTGGGGGAGGCGAAGGCTTTGATGGGTTTGTTACCAAAGTCGGCGGTGATGGCTTCCTATCGTCCGCCGTAGTGGCGTTCCTAGACAGAGAGGAGAAATTGCATGGCACTCTTGTATCAGTCTTGTTTGAGTCCGGACATCGAGGGGCAGTTACATGCCATGTGTCCGTTGCTGGTGAATTGTCCTAACATGGGGCAGCGGAACGGGGGGTTGTGCAAAAGGAGGCGGGCGTTATTTATTCCACATGAATTATTGCTTGTGTGTGCATTGGATATTGGTGAGGGAGGTGTGACTTTCGTGGAACGAGAAATCCGCCCCGTTTGAGGAGACGCGGGCAAGGAGGCCGCCGCCGTGTTTGGCGGTACGCTGTGAGGTGCTACTTTGGTTAGGCTAAGTTGGCAACCTTAGACTAATAGTAGAACCTAATCTCTGGATCTAATTATACAGCGTATAGAGAATTGATAAGATTGTCTTAGGAACAGGGTTTCTTACAATCTGGGTGTGGCGTAATCTGGTCTGTACCGGTCTCTCCCGCTCTACCAGTAAGTCCCCGTCTTAAATATCCACACCTCAGGTGTTCTAGAAACAGCCTTAGAACCTGTAGCTTGTGCTGTCTGCTAACTAAACCAAACTATTACTAGTGATACAGATTATCTGAGATTATCTGTACCGTCTACCTGACCTTATCGCACAAGCTCTTAGAACTATCTAGAGACGAACTATGAAGAAGAGATACTGCTAGTAACTCTGTACTGTCGAGGGAAAATACGGCGATACAGTTGTACTGCCGTGATGACAATAAAAGAGTCACTGAATATCGCTAAGGTACAGGTACCATTTAGAGGAAATAAATAATGTCTGATACTAGCACTTAGCTACATGGCTAGGATATGACAGTACGCCGTATCCCGGTTGTCCGTCGCCAACTCCAACGCCCGCTACAAACTCATATCCGTCTGTACCCCCGTCGCCGCAAAACGGCCCCTCAGATACATGCCCCACCCGTAGACAAGACAGTCGGCGAGGAGTATTGAGCCTCAAAAAAAAAATCGGACTAGCCGAGTGGGAGATCTTGACGCTAGTGTACAAATAACATTTTCAAAAGCCCTCCATACCGAGGCTTGCCGACAATTCTAGATCACGCGGATCATACATTTCACCTCGCCTAACCTCCAACCGTGCCATACATGGCACGGCCACCACGTTGAGGTTGGATGAATGCCGGCGGGTGCCCAACCCCCTCCGGGGCCGCCGCCGCTGCGCCGCAGGCGGGCGCCTACGGAGGGCTACAATATCCATACCCCGCGGTCCGACGACGGATCTAGCCACGACGACCATGTCCCACCCCCTACAAATGATACCAACCTCGCACAGCATGCCTAATGGAGTGTGCATGCCCGACTTACTCCGGCCTTACGCAGCTTGTTCCTTAAACACGTCCCGTGACACTCACGGCTGAATTATAGATCGCGACCGTGAGATGATAATACGGGTCAATATGACGGTACCGGTACAGTTTTTGATAACCGGAACTATGCTGAAATAAGCGCTCTTTCCTTATCGCGTGTCACCTCGTCCCCCTCCCCCCTCCCCCCGCAGCCCTCAGGTATCAGATATTGCCAGGAGCGTACGGGTAGCACAAACGGCTACAATCGCATCAGCATTTCATCTAACGGTTCACGGAGAGTTTTAGCGTGCTTGCCAAAACCACAAGAGTGTTCCGAGTCTCTTCCTGCGGGACTGCTTCATCAAGATCAAGCAACAAGGCATATGGCCTACTCACGCCTAGCCCTAGAAATCCACAATTCCACGTCTCTTTCGCTCGGTTTGAAACTATCGTGGCTGAAAACTGCCCTTGGGCGCCGCGCGGGGAGCATTAAAGCGGGGGCTAGCGACTCCCGCCCTTCCGTGCCGATGTTGGTAAGATCCCGTCACCATCAAACGCCGCCACAACGCGCACCGCGTAGCCATGAAACCGAAGTGGTGAAAGTACAATACGAAGAAATGTGTCTAGCGAGCTTTATTGAGGAAGATAAGGTTAAATATATTGTGTTGGTGAGCGTCCACATGCAAGAGCGGGTCATAGTCAACGACGTGGGATAATCCGATATTGCGTAGTCTTCACCCTCCTCTACAACGACCGTCACCACGAGCCAATATGACAAACGGGCTTATTTGGGGGGGGGGCTGTGAATTGGAAAATGAATGGCCAGGTTTAGCCGCTACAACACTAGTTATTAAGGGTTGTTGGCAGAGGGAGATGTTTATGATAATGTGCTCCCCGTTGAGGTTAGTAATTAGCACATTAGTCCAACGTGCCTATTAGCGACATGTACCCCCCCGTGAATGTACATGTACAATCGATACGACCTTTATATGTAGCTAAAAAGCGCTTATTAACTTTTCTTATTCTTTATCTCCGGTGCATCATCACAAATCCCTCGCATTTTCAAGCAAACCCGATAAGAGCGATTCTCGATAAGGATTTAAGCGGCGAAGCACGTGCGTTCGCGTGGGGAATGCAAGCCGAAACACAAATGCCCACTAGACGTGCGAGCAGCGGGGGTGAAGGTGGGGAGGGTAGGGACACTTTGCTACCGATTGCGTGGTACTACGGTACCAAACAAAAGAGACTAGGGGATGCGGCATTGAGGAAGTATTTCACCCTCATCTTGGGCCGTGGCACGCATATCTACCGAGGTCGGACTCTCCGGATATTGAACCCGCGATCTCATGTGTACTAGGCGCGCGCTTAAACCGACCTCGTCAAGAAAACATAGCTGCCATGTGTGGCCACAACTCGCATAAGCACCGAATTACGACAACGCGGGGGCGGGGGGACAGTGTCAAGAGCAAGAGCAGGAGCGCAAACCTCCTCTACGTACTTGCTTGTGCGTCTCGCCCCCCTCAATTTCCATGAACGTGACGGTGGACCTCAACGACAAAGACCCGGGCGCGGTGACCTTGCGAAGGGGAAATCGAGCCGGCGGTGAGATCGATGAACGACCACGTGGGAGGGGGGGTATTCAGCTTTCCTTTCCGTACTCTGACGTGATCGGAGTCGCGTACGAGTTTAATTAGGCTCGCCCGCCGGGCAAGCAAGGTTCGACTCGACTGTTGCCCGGCCTTTACTCCCGGGTTCAAAATCGAAATTAAAATCGTTTGCAGCATGTACAAGGTGAGACCGGCTGCTGTCTCCGAGCCCTCCTAACTTTGCCATTCAAAAATCGATTTTCGGTGATTCATTCTAGTAGTTTCCGGGATATCTCATCAAAGCTGAGTCGCAGTGCCACGCAACACCCGCCGAGTTCGGCTCACCTATCGAGGCGATTTGTGTGGGGTATGTCGATATACGTTTACCAATTATATGTTCCTACCGATTTAGAAGGCAAATTTCCGACGTGTGCCACGCGCGGGGCGCGTGTGGTTGGCACAAGCACATACCCAAGCATTCCAAACACCATCGTCAACGTGACGCGTCCTAAACGGCAAAGTTGGACCTCGCCCCTCGCCAACGTCAATCGCCCTCTCCCATTTGTAGCGTGCAGTGCTGATCCAACCTTGCATCATATGGGGCTTTACTCGCTTGTTTTCCAAATACATCATCCGCTCGTGCGATGTGCATGCGGCCTAGACTTGCATGCCAACACGCAAACTAAACCTCGCGCACTGAACACGGCATCCGCGCCTCCAAGCCCCCTCAAACAATCCCCTCCCAATAAGAATTGAGTGGCTCACTAGGCAATATGCAGCTTGGTATGAGCGCTTGAGCAATGCCCAAGCGTGGCGCTGAGAACGACGTGTCTAGTTTAGACAATTTTATGGGAAGCTAGCTATTATGTGCTTAATTCGACAAACCCCACTGACAGCACTCGCTTAAAGCTCGAGTCCGACCATGCCGAGTGACGGCTATCCGCTTGCTTCCTAGCTCTACTACACTTGGGTGGTACCTGGGTGTCGTCGTGCTTGGCGTGGTGAGGGCGAGTGTTTGACATTGTGCATGTCCAGACTTTTTGTGGAGAAGTGTAATCTAATTTCATCTAACACGTTTTCTTTCTGCCTCGGGTAGTATACCCGTACCGGCCCGGCCCGGGTACTCTCATAGTGGCAAGTACAGGTAGCAGCAAGAGAGCGACAAATAGCGCTAAGTACATTACAGTTGAGTAGTGGCTCGCTGTCGGGTGTGACGAGGCCTCGCCCCCTCACCAGGTCGACAGACTCCCCTCCTGTTCCACTCTCCTACAGCTCGCCGTTCCAGCACTTCACAAGCCCTTTGCAGCAAGCACCCACCCAAGTGACTCCAACCCATTAGTCCATCCCTTACAGAATATAATGTCGGCCGTTGCATCCGTCACCGCTTGCGGTATGGCGCCTCTCGCACAGCGTCGTGCCGCCGCCGCCGGCCACGTTCGGCTGGCGTCAGTTCCTCGGCTTGCACCCGCACAGCCAAACCTCACCTCTGCTCCTCGACGCGCTGGAATCGCCAGTCGGAGGTGCACCTTTGCCTCCGCCTCGGCACGCCACGCTCCCGTCATGGCTGCGGCTCTGGATAACGTTGACGAGCTGAAGGAGAAGCTCATCTCAAAGGTAGGCGTGGGACCAACCTCTCTCATTTCGGAACATCCCGAATCTTGGCATCTATTTTCTTATCTCCGCACACCTTCACATCTTTACTGTCCGCCGCCGCTCCGCCGCACAACACAGTTTCTCAGAATACGAGTTATCATCATGCACATGAATTCCCCTTTCGCAGCTTTCCTGACCGCCTCTCAGTCACACTAGCTCTCGTCGGTTTCGTGATGTCTGTTTTCCGAAAGCTTCTCGTCGACACTCCACGCTTTTTAAGAACTTCCTTCGTAGCCGAGAGCTGTCATCACTGGCACTGTCCCTTGATTTAATGCATTTTTGTCTATCTTTCAGGTCGAGATCCCTAGCTTCATCATGCGTGACGACTTTGCGGACCAGCTGTACCGCTGGAGCATCAACACGGGGAACGAGAACGGGGGCAAGGGCGTCGGGATGCCCTTCCGCTCCGAGCCCCACTTTGTGACCTCCGAGGAGGAGGAGGGCGGCGACGTGATGTGGGGCTTCACAACAGAGTTTATCAACTCTGGGGAGACCACCTGCACTCTCTACTGCGGCTTTGACCGCGAGGACAGCAAGAAGTACAAGTGGGTTGGGCGACACAACCAGACGGGGATGCCCATTCAGGAGGGCGATCACACCGTCGTTCATGGCAAACACTTTGAGATTTGGTAAGATTCTCCTCCTGTAATGCTGAATTGTGTAGCTCAACTTCAGCACAACCTCTTGCTCCCTGCCCATCCCTACTGGCATTGCTAAGCCATCCACATTGTTTGTGGTGATGGATGTCAAGAGAGAAAAGATACATTTGGGCATTGGAATGGAAGCGGCTTGCATTTGTTTTGAGGAGGTTCGGGCGGGTGGATGGGAATGTGAGGGGTTGGCTGGCTGGATGTTGATGCCATGGGTGGTCTGAATCTACAGGAAGCTAGGCAAGGCGCCCGTGGACGACGACACGAAGGCCGCCATCAAGTTGTTTTGCCTCGGCCTCGCTGATGCCATCAACCGCTACTACTCCTTTGGCTCCACCTGGTCTGAGGACATCTAATTTGCTATCGACGCCGCTTTCGTGAAATGGCAGCTTAGCTTCGCATGCGTCCAGGGGTAAATGTAGTGTGTGGGTTATGGTCATGCTGAATGTGTTCAGGGGTTGTGGAGTCAGTTTGTTAATGCGTGTTTATTTGGAGTGCCGCTATCTGACAGAGCCGAAATCCTATCCACACGAAAAAATCGGCCTTTGTTTTGTGCTTAGTATCGCCATCCAAGGGCGAAGCTATCCTTGAGAGGAGAGGAGACGCGCAAGTACATACAGAGAGATACAAGTGTGTATGTGGCGATTTAACCTTGTTATCATTTGAGATTTAAGCGCTTCGCCCGTTAACCTCTTCTTGCATTCAGTCACGACAGTGCAATGCACAGTTTGGGAATATTATGGTAAGTACTTACAGATACACGGCTACAATGGGTGACAGGGTATGGGAGGCCATGCCAGCAGGTGGCCTAGAGGAACGCGGCGCCTAATAGTACTGTTTCCGGGGGTTGCCCAGAGGGTTGGGTCGGTGCTTGTAGCCCAACATCATACGTTTCTTGTACGCCTCGTATATGTCATCACTGGTTCCCACCTCGTGGGTGTTGGCAGCGCCGATGCCCAGGTTGTCCTGCTTGACACCCCGGCCTCGATGGGCGCAGACATGCCTGACTGGCTGGCCCCTAACCCAGCACCCTCCGTCCACCCCATCTTTGCCAACATCTGGTGCCCCTTGTTTTCCGACCCAATCCTATTTGCCAGCTCCTGCGCAGCGATGCGTGCCTGTGCAGCAGGGTCACCCTGCTTGGCCAGAAACTTGTCCAGCTGCTCCTGAGGGATGTAGTCCCCCATGTGGTGCCCGCGCGAGCCGTCGTCCTTATACACCGCAAACGTCTTCTCGCGTCCGGTGTCCGTTTTGAGGACGTCGGGTGGGGGCATCGCCTGTGGGTCCTGCACCGGCCCCCTCACCTCCTCGTGCTTGGCTGCCAACCGCATGAACGCATTCATCGCCGCCAGCGAGTCACCCTTGTCCAGCGCTGCCTTTGCGCGCTGTGCCTCTTCTGTGCTCTGTGCTCCCTTCAACGTGTTCAGCAATGAACCTGACGCGTCCGTCTCGGCGCCACCCCGGGCAGCCGCGGCGCCACCACCACCACCAGGCACAACCGCACCTGATCAAAACCAGAACAAGCGAACAGGAATCAGCCGCCATTTGCAAGACGTCATGATTCACATACTCATATCGCTTTCTTAGAAGAGAGGGCAGGCGAACCCTTTCCCGTGTCTTCGTCATGACCCTTGTACTCCTGCAGCTTCATGCGGTACCATTTGTAGTCATTGCCGTTCTTATCAAATAGAAACCTGAAAAAGAGGGGAACAAGATGACAGGGGCAGCTTAGTGTCACTTCAAGGGGAGGCTATTTCAAGTGCGGTAGGGTGTGTGTGTGTGTGTGTGTGTGAGCCGCATTAAAAATCAAAGCCGCTGCCTACGCAAGCCGTTTGTCAACTTGACCACACTGGCTGAATCTGCTGCTGGCATTGATAGCTAGACGGAAAAAGCACTACCAGGAAAGCCAGCGTTAGAGCGTGGGTGCGGTAAGTTTTAAATGAAACTGGCGCAGCGCAACAGCAAACAACAAAACAATAATTGGGTGAGACGATAAGAGAAGAAATTTGTGGGGCACTGCTGCTGTAAAAAAAAGAGAGGATGTAACAGGGTTCAACAGAACAGGCGGTGCGGAGGCTTTAAGGTAAGGGTAAAAGGGTGGGATGAAGGAGATGGAGAGGGGGGCGGGGAGGGGGCCGTTTCGCTCACCTGAAAGGGGTGTCGCCAGGGTTTCGGTCCTTCGTGACGTTTTCAAACTTGTCGCCGTTCTTTGCGACAAATGCGGCCAGCTTGTCCGCGCATTTCAGGACCTCGGGGTTAGTGGGCGCCTGAGGCTCATCAGACGCTGGATTGCTCCAAGTTAGCAGCGGAAGGAAGCGGCGGTACACATTAAAACGGGAATGGAGGAGCGGAAGGTGCTAAATACGGATACGAATACGGTTGAGTTTTCGTATTGGTTAGAGTAACGGGTCTGGCGGCAACCTGCGGACCCCCCCTCCCCTCGGTGCCGCTTCTCCGCGGAGCCGCGTGAGGCCTTAGCACCCGTTTTCCGTTCCTCGTCATCGCTGTCCGGCGCCTCGAATACGCCCGCAGCAGCCCGCGCGGGTGTGGGCCTCTTCAGCCCCCCTCCGAGGCTAAACGACAGCTTCCCTCCCGTTGCGCCGCCCCTCCCCGCCCCTCGCCCGCCGCTCAGAGAGAACGACATCCCACGCCCACCCGACATTGCGCTCAAGCCTCAGCACACCCCGAACCGCGAAAGTCTAAGACGAAAACCGACAAAGCTCGTCCCCGTCCCTGGCTATATATTCAGTTGTAACGCGTGTGTCTTAGGCTTTCTCAACAACAGCAGTGATCATCTGCAGTTTATTTATCGCTTGATGTACGCGGTTCTTGTGGAGAGGCGGGTGTAGTGGCATAGGGAGTGGATGGCAGCAGCATCTGTCGGAGTTTGTCGGTGGTCTTTCGTGCTGCATTACTACGAGAATAAATTTGATTACAAAAACATTATGAGCACGGACACGGGAAAAAGGGACGGGTAACAAAAGGGCAAGCGTGACAAGAATATCACGGGATCCAAAGCACGGCAAAAGGAAGCACTACATTGTGCAATAACCTAGCAGATTAAGATAACGAAACTTCTAGGCAACGCCGAGAATATAACACGTAAAGGCGACAAGCGGCGCCTCACACGCCGCTCGAGGAAGCACGGCGACGCTTGCGGCCTATGGCGAGGGTGAAGAACGCCGTGGCGGGAGAAGGCATCCCAACCGAGGAAGAAGCGGCCTCCACACCGTCTGCGGCGGCGGACAAACTGCGCATGACGTTGTCCGCGTGGGCAACATGGACGGCGAGAGAGACCTTTCGGAGCCATGAGGCCAACAACTTAGTAACTTACCCACATGCATTCCTTTAGAGGCGGCTGCCTGCTTCGCCAGCTCCGTCCATGGCAATCCAAGCTCCGTCATGCCCTGAAGAAAGCCATGGCGTGGCCGCCGAGAGTACCTAATTCCGTGACTACAAAGGGAATGAAGCGGATATTGGGGTGACTCTTGACCCCTCCTAGTACTTCTCTAACTTGGTCTTATCAGCACGGTGTATAACGACTTCGGGAGACGGGGGGCTAGAAACGCCGAACGCACCGGAAACCACGGCATCAAGAGCAAGTTTTGAGCCTCGGATGCCGTGATAGTGCAAGACACTCACATCCGCGGGGAAGCCGTCGTTGCCCTTGGGGAGTTGAACTAGCATCGTTAGGTATGTGCGAACCTCGACGCCAACCCCGAGTGCGCCACGAACCTCGGAGATTATTTCCGCAAGGGCCTTCACTAACCAAGAGTGAGCGGTGTGGACCCACGCATCTCCGCCGCATCGAGCCAAATGGCCAACAAAAGCAGTGGCCCTCGCGTCATCCGACATATCAACACCCGCCGACGCGAACGCACCCCGCATAGCTTGAACCGAGAGATGGCAAGCACAAGCAGCGAGAGAGCGTAAAGTAGAGAGGATGCGAGAAGAGGGTGGGCCGAAGATGCGACAGACCGCGACGTGGAAACTAGCGTCGTAGTGCTCATGGAACTTGATACGGAGCTCGCCCAGACGACTTGAAGTAGGCGGGTCCGAAGCCAAAAACGCAAGAGCGCCGTGGCCGGAACGAGATACAAAACGCCTAGACTCCGGCCCAACGCGGTTTAAAAACGTGGGAGCGAGCTTCGCGAAGCGAAACAAGTTGACGCGCTCACTGACGTCGGCATGTAACTTTGGAAAGATGTCCGTGGCAAACGCAGAAAAGGGTACGAGCGAGGGTAGGCCATCAAGGGACCTAGCAATATGCTCGCTGTTCGATCGAGCTTCGACTACGCAGCCTGCACGAGCTACCGTTGGACGTTGCGGGGGAAGCATCGCAAAGGCCGTGGTTATCAAGGGTTCGGACAAGGCGAGAGTGTGAGAATCGCACACGGCATCTAAGCGCGCCCACGACAAAGCGAGTTCTAACGACCACATGGGTTCGTTGTCCCTGTCGACTCCGTCCGGTGTACCATGCCTACGGGACACCGTTGTGGTCAGAGCAGTCTATATCTAATATATCTCATCTAATATATCTAATCGTCCATACATGGTCGGCTCCATAGGAACTTCGTCGTTGAAATGCCCGCGCACGCGAGCATCTTGCGTTGTAATGAAACGGATAGCGGAGCCCACTGCCAAACCCGCCGCTCCGACATGGGCCGCATCCGCCAAGGCAACCAAGTCCCCCATCCCCATGCCTCCGAAACGTACGGGAAGAAACACCTCGGAGCGAGTGTTGCGGGGTAGGTTAGCTGCGGGAAGGCCCAATATCTCAGCCGCCACATCTAGGGTGGCATTGTCATCGCGCTCCAGGAACGTCACGACGGTGTCACCGTAGCCCTCGCCCTTGCCAAGACCGCGGGGGACCATACGGGCAGAGTGTCCGAAGCGGCGGTTGCACTGTTGATGGATACGAATCGCAGTGTGAGAGTGCCGGTGAGATGCTAGACCCCTTAGACGTTCGCCATAGGCCTCAAACTTGCTGAAGGCCATTTTGAACACGTATGGAGCAAAGTCGGATGTACCCATTGGCCCCCCAATACTTTTGTCCCTTCCGTGGAGACATGTACTCCCCGCATGATGTGGCCGTTGGGTAAATTATCGAAAGCGTCACCGACACCCGAAGGGGAATACAAATATTTTTTGCGGATGGTCACCGTGAGGCCGACGCTAGCATACGTCTCCGGCATAGCGTCGCCAATAGCCACGAGAGACACAAGGGGTCCCAGGGAGTGTAAATCGTTAGAATAACCGCAGACAACAAACTCGTTCGGGGCAATCGCAGCCAATTATTTGTGTACCCGGAGGGCAACTATTGCGAAGAATATGGCCCCGAGAACACAACCTTGATGGACTCCACGAGTACTCGGGATACGCATAACTAGGCCATGATCTATTCATGAGTTGTAAACGTACAAGGTAGATTGACGGCAAACAACAAAGTAGCGACGCGGAGCAACTGTCGAAGCGCGGGATTTACATATAATTCCTCAAACAAGGGACGCCGCATGAACTCGTTGAACGCGATAGATGCGTCGCCTTGAATGTCCACCCAGTCAGGTGAGGCCTCAAGCGCGGCTCGAACCATGAATTGTACGATCTCAACCCCGCCGCGGACGTCGACCCCAAGTTGGTGCCGAGCAGCCAACCGTTGAGACACTTCGTCACCAATTGCGGCGAGAATCGCACGATTCGCGAAATCAACTAAAACGGAGCCAAGTCCAATCGGGCGCAACGTCCCCTAATGGTCGCGAAGTTCTTGCTCCTGTGTGCGTCGTTGTTTTGGATCAAGCTTGTCTAGCGGGATAAGTGTGGCGGAGGCGAGGAATGAGGCAACGAATGGTGAAACCTCTGCATTCACGATGGCTTCGGCTAAACCGGTAAGAGTGCAAGGGAAAACTAACGCGCGAACAGTTTCAAACCTTCAACCGTCGACATGAGGACTAGACTTTCGAGGGCATCTAGCAACGACCTCCATAATATCAACTTCCGGCGCCCGCCGGCGGCGCAACGGCGCTTGAAACCCCGTAGCCGTGCCATGCCTGGCACGGTAGGGGGCTAAGAGGGCCGACTGCTTGATCCGCGGGATCAACAGTTGTCGGGAAAGCCATGTACATAGGGCTTTTGAAAAAATAATTTCTGTGCAATACCGGCACCAAGATCTCCCGCTCGGCCCGTCCGATATGATTTTTCACGCTCAAATACTCATGAATACAGTCCTACTTGGAAGGGCTGGGGCATGTATTACGGAATCGTTTGATGACGAGGAGGGTACGGCCGGATGAGAGGTGGGAGGCGGGTGTTGGAGCTGGTGGTGGCCAGCCGGGAAGCAGCGCTAGGAAAGGGCGCTCGCAAGCCGTCTACCAGCCCTGTGCCAGTCGAATCTTCCCGGGGGTTGAGGCAAGACATGGCACATGCCGGTGGTCGGTCGCAGGCGGAGGAGCGGCTATGTGAGGCGGCGGCGATCCTCGGGATCAGCCGCCGCCGGAAAGCCTTGTACGGAAGGCTTTTTCGGAAATCTAAACTAATGTCCGTACCCGGCGTCGAGCTAGTTGGGAAGCAGCACCATGCCATGGAGCTCACTAGCGAGCCGCCTCGTCGACAAGCTACATCTCCCGGGGGGAGGAGTAAGCTTGGGCGGCAAGGAGGACGGTCGCGACGGAAGGAGCGACACGATCTGGCGGCGACGACCCTCCGGGTCGGCGCCGCCGGAAAACCCCGTACGGAAGGTCTTGAATAATTTCCGTGCGCCCGCGACCCGCCGGATCCGACTACGGTGACCTGCCCCCCCCCCCCCCCCCCCCCCCTCTTCGATACGCACTGCCCCGAGAGACCTAGAGATTTCTTGAGCGTGGGCCCGGGTGGGCGCGGAGGCCCCCGCTCAACAAAGGGTGCTCGGTGGACGCGCGATCAGAGGGGGGAGGGTACGGACACAAGCCGGACTATCTGACAGGTACCCGGGTACCAAACAAAGAAAAAACCGAGGAAATGAGAGTGGAAATTTCACGCGCGGAGGCAGGAGCGCCCATTTTTCTATGCATGGGTGTCTCGGTCCCCCCCACATGTCCTCGAGGTGACGGGGGACCTCGACAAGGAGGACCGTCGCGTCGGTGGACGTGGCTACGACCTTGGGGCGGGGTTTACGGGATGCGGCGGGGGGATCGACGAGCGACCACGCGAGGAGGGATTTTTGCCAACCTTTCCCCTCCTATCTTCGGCAAGACCGAAGTCACGCGGGAGCTAGATTAGGCTGGCCCGTCGTCCCTCCCGAACGCCGACCGGTCTAGGCCGGTCGGCACCCCGGTTCGGTGGGAGCGGGCCGTGCATCGTGAAGGTCGAGCAGCAGTTTAGTTTTGCATTTTTCGACAAGTGGATTTATTTTTAGATCTGCTTTTCTTGATTACAAAATTTATACGCTGTTACTGCTTAGGCGGGGGGGCTGTGGCAATTGCTGCGATTGCTTACAGTTTTTTAACTCCCGAGGAACGTCGACACACAGTGAAGCTAGGTGTGTCGATAGGTGTACCTGGTCGAAGAGACCCGGGCTAAACTCGCTTATTAGTCCTGAATGGCTTGGTATAGAGGCCCGAGAGACAACAGTCGGTCGAGTTTGCCGGCACATGTTGTAAACAATTTCAATTTCAATTTCAATCAACTTCCGAAGCATGGAGTTTGATACGAGGGAGGGAGAAGGGATCCGGCAATACGTCCGCGAGGTCGTCATCGTCTTGAGGATGCAATCGTGATAAATCCTCGTGCACCTCACGACCACTTGCAGCGGGTTTGGAGTTAAGGCCCTCCATAGCGCGGCGGTACTCCACAGCCACAGCTAGACTAGCCGCCCGGTTGGCTACCTTGGCCGAGACGCCGTTGTGAAAGGGCTGCGAAGTGGACATGGGGTCGGTACCGGCCCTCGGCAGTGAGGAAGGTGGCGGTACCCGCCCATTGGCAAGGATTGGATCTCCGCTGTATTACTACGAGGCCCTAACTACTATAATCATGAGTTAACATCAAACAAGTTATTCTTGCAAGAAATCGCAGCGGAAACCAAAAATAAACATCAAATCCTACTATATCAATTTGCTAAAGTATGTGTATATGTGTGTGTGTGTGTGTGTGTGTGTGTGTGTGTGTGTGTGTGTGTGTGTGTGTGTGTGTGTGTGTGTGTGTGTGTGTGTGTGTGTGTGTGTGTGTGTGTGTGTGTGTGTGTGTGAATTTGAAATTGAAATTGAAATTGTTTACAACATGTACCGTATGCGCCGGTTTTTCACCAAACGCCGGATGCGTCGGCTGCTGTCTCTGGGCCCTCCCAACTATGCCATACATGGAACTTACAAGTCAGGGCTAGACCGTTAACCACCTACATCCAACCTCTCCAAGGGTGCTCGGGGGTTTTACTCCCCCCCGGGAGGGTCTGACGCGGGTTGAGGATGGAGTGCAAGTAGGGGAAGTGAACAACAATGCCAAGCACGTATACACGGATAAGCTAAAGAAAATAAAAACTCGAGCCAATACGGCATACGAGACCTGCCCCAAACTGTCCCACCGCCGATTGAAAATTAAAAGCGGCCTCCTACCCCCCGCCGGCGCCGCCTCCACCCTCCACCGCATTACTAGACCCGATAAAACTACCGCATCCTCTCCCTCCGCCATCATTGACGCGGTACACTCTCACTTCGCCTCCGAACTCGGCCGCGCCACCCCACACGACCTACCGACCACCCCGTGGGAACTCCCCGACAACCCCGACAACTTTACCATCGATCCCCGCGGTGACCCCTCTCTCACCCTTGCCGACATGATTACCCGCGACACTTTCGATAATACACTCAACTCCCTAGGCACCGGCAAAGCCCCCGGCCCCGACGGTATCCCCAATGAAATAATCAAATTCCTACCACCGGCGACCCGCTCCGCCCTCTTCTCTCTCCTCTCCCTCCTCGCCCACAAATCCTACACCCCTCCTGATTGGTGCCACAGCACAACATGCCTCCTACATAAAAAAGGCGACCCCTCCCTCCTCGATAACTACCGCCCTATCGCCCTCATGAATAACCTCCTTAAACTATGGACAGCACTAATCAAAGATGCAGGCTCGAAATACGCCGAAACCCACGGCATTCTCAGCGACCAACAGGACGGATTCCGACAACACCGCAGCATCCACGACGCCCTCTCCTCCCTCATTATGACGATGGAGGACGCGAAACTCCACAACAAAGACATCTACGTCATGTACGCGGATTTCAAAGGCGCCTTCAACGCCGCGGACCACCGTATCATGTTCAAACACATGCGTCAACTCGGTATGCCCCCCACCTTTGTCGACACATGCGAACACCTCTACGGGGTCTCAACCACAGACTATATTACACCACATGGCCCCACCCCTTCTATCGACATTAATCGCGGAACCCTCCAGGGCGACACCCTCTCCCCCTTTCTATTCACCCTCTTCCTTGAACCCTTCCTTCGCTGGCTCACGGTGGGAAGCCGGGGCTACCGCCCAGGCCCCCCCGCCACTAACGTCGACCCCACAGAACCCACAGCCACATACCCAGGACACGGCTTCGCTGACGACCTCAGCCTCGCCACGGGCTCGACCCCCAACATGACCATCCAGCTCAGGAAACTCTCCCTCTTCAGCGCCTACACGGGCATGACCGTCAACATCCGCAAATGCTGCATCACCGGCGCCCTCTGGCGCACAGGCAACGCCCTCACCCTCGCCAACACTACCCTCCTCGCATCCCGCCTGCAAACTCAGTTCATCTCCCTAAACTCCACCCCGGCCCCCATCCCCTCCATTGGCCCCAAGGACACATACCGCGTCCTAGGGGTAGAACTGAACACCTCCCTCAACTTCACCAAACACTGGCACGAACTCAAACGTACCACTGCATCCCTCATCACCACCCTTTCCACCTCCCCACTAACACAATCCCGCAGAATCAGGGTCATCCGTGGACTCCTCATCGGAAAGCATTTCACCCTCCAGCTCGGCCTCTTCACCGACTCCCAACTCGACACTCTCGAAGGACAAATCTGCCGCGCACTCCGCTCCGCCGTCTCCTCGGTACGTAACCTTCCCCGCACCGCCCTTCACCGCCCTACCTCAGACCTAGGATACGGCCTCCCCTCCCTCAAAGCCCACGCCGCACAACTCACAGTTTGCCACCTACATAAAATCATGAACAACTCAGGCTATAGAGGCCACATGGCCCGCGCACACATACGCACCCTATCCACCACGTACTCCCACTGGCCCTCGGAATCCATCATGTCAACATGTTACACCCCACCCACACTCAAGTGCTTAGTCAGAGCTCAACGCGATGCGGGCACCCTATTCCACAACATCCCTCCACTCTCCCTCACCAACCCTATCGCCTCCACAATCCGCGCCCACTTCACCACTCAAGACAACGCCCTCCTCGCCTCACTCCGGGACAAAGCCACACACATCACCGCGCATCATTTCCAAACACAAAGACACAGAATACGGCCAAACGCAGTACATGGTTGAATGGGCCCCGGAACACC
>JAPMLY010001727.1:55558-70820 GCA_026401115.1 Tetraselmis chui
GCAAAGTTCATCTAAGAACCAGCCACCATTTATTTATCATTTATTTATCATTTTCTGGTTCTATATGTTTTTTTTGTAGACAGAATGAAAAAAAGTTTCGCTATTCTCCACGATACGCGGCTTGCTCCAGCCACGGCGGGGATGCTGATTAGCAAGACAGGGCAGCTTGTGCTTTTCGAGTCGTACAAGCCTGACCTCTGCTCCTGACGACTCCGGTCGTGCCGGAGCATGGGAGGAAAGGCATGCGAAAACTCCCCTCGCCATGTCGTCGACGGTCCCTACTCGATCCATGCACATCCCCGTTCGAGATAGTAGTTACTCCTCCCGTCGCAGCTCGCCACCTAGCCTAGTCTTCTCTCCTCCTTCGGGGGCTGGGAAGAGAAAAGAAGTAGGCCTCATACGGTGTCCGGTTGGCTCTCTTGCCCCCGTGTCAGACTTTCTCATGCCCTTTGTCATTGTTCCTTCTGTTTCCAACACATGTCTTATCGCGTGGCGGCCGTCCGTACCCTCCCCCGGTGGCTTGCCTTGTTAGGGGGGCGCCTTTACGAGCAATGTGCCGTTACGATAACCTTAGGCACGCTGTTTGAGGCAGCTTGTCGATACCCGGGTACCGACTAGGGGAGGGGTTAGTAGAGCACATGGATAGAGTCACCGCTCCACAAAGGATGGTGGGTATTGGAATATTTTTCCAAAACCCCCACGTACCGGGTTTTTTCCGGCGGCGGATGATCCTTAGGACTTCCGCCGCCATACCGTGTCGCTCCTCCAGCTGCGACCCTCCTCCATCCTACGTAGCTTCTAGCCTCGCCCCCACGGGAGACTTAAAGCTCACGGGGCTGGCGACTGCTAGCGAGCGCCGTGCCATGGCGCTGCTTCCCGGCTGTCCGCCGCCACCTCCAACACCCTCGTCCCACCGCTCGTACGTCCGTACCCTTCTTCGCTATTCGCCAAAAGCATTTCGCAGGCACCGCCCCCGCCCCCTCTCCCTATCGGAAGAGCATATGTGAGTATTTAGTCACGGAAAAACATATCGGACTGGCCGAGCGGGAGATCCATGTGCTAGTGTACGGATATTATGATTTTCCAAAACCCTCCGTACATGGCTTCCGGAGGCAGCGCTGTGGATCCCGCAGATCGCAGCTGCCAGCACCTCGTTTAGCCCCCTACCGTGCCAAGCCTTGCACGGCTACAAGGTAGCTTGCGCTCACCGCGTGATGGAGGTAGCGGTTGGTGCCGACGGGCATGCGAGCGCCAGCCCTTCCGGGGCCACCGCCGGTGCGCGCCGGCGGGCGCCCAGTTGGCGGTAGTAAATTCACATACGGAGACTATTGTTTGCTTTGCGAGCAAAGATAATGGGGGCTGCATGAGGAGAAGATGATTATGTAATAGAACCTTTGTCTAGAAAATCCGTTAGCTGTTCTTAAATTCATCTATTAATTCAGCGGGGGATAACCGGTCGAAATTTCCGGGGGTTACTATGGAGTGTGGAGTCGGGAGCGAGGGGGATGTTGTAATCAAGACCGGGTCGTAACGAAGAGAGGGAGTCAAGAGGTTACAAATGCTTTTATGTTTATCCTGGAGGGGGCGAATTTTATATGTGTATTCATGTGATTGGTCGGTAGTGAGACAAGCTCTGTCGTCAGAAAGATATGCGCCTATGTAAGTAGCTCATGTAGCGTCGTATACCTTTAACATGGCGCAAAAAAATTAGTAGACGGATCCTCTTTTTTAATTTTGCGCGCCATAGCATTATTTGCGTGTAAGACTTCCAAATTAGTTGAGCGCGGTTGAATAGGGCTGGTTGCATTATGAGAATCATCAAATTATGGAGAAAAAGTTTGCCAATTAATGACTAGATTGTACTTTTTTCAAAAAGGAAAGACCAAGTACGCACTGAAAAAAAGATTGAAGTGTGGTAATTGTAAAAAGTAGATGTCGCGGACAAACCGGAGATGTTCGTGTGTATCGTGCAAGCGTGAGATGCATGTGAAACTCGGGCATCGGCCATAACGATGCGAATTATATTAGGCAGAGGAGTGGAAGGGAGGTTTTGGGCGGCGACACACTTTTTATCGATAGAATTTATTGTTGCACCAAAATCTAATAGAACTGTGGGGAGGGTATGAGCTCGTAGTCCGGAAGGGTGCAAGGAGTACTAGATTATCATCGGTAAAGACGTAATGTACTGTTTTCGTGTGAGGAGGCGGGGTTGGTGAGATTTTGTCGCACAAGTCTGTGGCGTATATACCTTCCCTTGTGTCTCGTAGAGGAGTGCTTTGAGACGGGCAGAGCGGCCGGCGCCATCCCAAGCGGTGGCTTGGCGTTCCTCAACAAAATGGCCCGCGAAGTAAGCATCGACATGCCGGCGGGTGGGGCCCATGGGAGTAGAGGCATTGGCAGAGGTGGCAGTGTGATACATGTAAGTGCCGGCTGCATATGTCTTGATACGTTTACATTTACATAAAATTGACAGCCATGAATTGCCGATGGCGGAGTCCCAGCGCGGGAGGATAATGATAACTTGTGTGTCAACGGGTGATTCTTGGCGTTGGCGTTCGAAATGTTGCATAATTGGCAAGGCAGACTCGGCGAGAACCGGGTTAATAAAACTGTGTGGCATGTGGCAAAAGTTGATGTTAAGGGTGTTTCGTTTTAGCAATAGTGAGGACATACGTTGTCATAAGCAAATACGCATGCGTCGAGAGTGATAGGGCCGTAGGTAGTGTTGAGGCGAGCAAATTCAGCGGGATCGAAAAGAATGTAATCAACGAGGCAGTATGGGGATTGAGTCGAACTAATCGTGGTAAAAAGATGGCGTCGGCATGAGCGTTTCTTGTAGGCCATGTGGATGTGGTGGTCGGGGCGACGTTTTGATGTTGGAGGAGGTATGTCCGGAAATCTTTATTGGCGATTGAAGAGTTAGCGACCGTTGGCAAAAATAGATCGTTGAGATCACGAGTTGTGGAAACTCGCAGAGTAGGGTGAGTCTCATGCTAGGCACATGCAGAGGCATTGTCCGATAAAATGCTTGTAGAAGTGAGAGTTACAGATGGCAGTGGCAGTGGAATAGTAGTAGCGGTGGCATATTGAGATGGCCTTTGGCAAATGGCAATTGGCAGTTCATCCAATCCGGATTTTTGGTCTGACTTTTGTGCCAACGAGGACACATGCGGTTCACTAGACGAGTTTAGTGAAGGGCCGGTAGTAGTCGTACTAGCGGCAGCTTTGCAGCTTTTCGCCTTTGGAATGTTCACTCCGTGAGGCCCACCTGAATCGTAGTTGCCTTGGCAATTGGGGTAGGCTGATGAAGTCGCGGGTGTGCTGAAATAACGTCATTGGTACATAGAGTTATATTATAGGGACAGCCCCATCACGTCATTTTCGATTGAGATTGAGGCGGGTCATTCCCATGGCAGCCTTGTTAGTGGTAATTTTGTCGCGCCATAAAAATTGTAAGCGTCCGATGTTGTTGGACGCAACATAAGAGAGTGACCCATTTGGTTTCAGCCGTCACAACGGCCGAAGTAGCGGCGATAGCCCGGGCGAGGTTGATGGGGGTTAGGATTGGGGCGGGGAGGGCATGGGAGGGGAGCAATAAATTGTTCACGGTTAGAGTCACGCTTCCCAATGTTCAAAACATGTATAAAAGAGGGGCGGGGGCGGTTTTGAGGTATCGAGGGGCTGTATAAGTAGTAATCGGGCTTGCGCTTGAGCGAAATAAAAGTTTGAGACTAGTCGATAGCTTCAAGATGGAAATGTATTAGGATGAGGAAGGTGTTGAGCGACTCGCCCATATGAGCAGGTGTATCCTCTCACTTTCCTTTAACTAGGTCAATTAGTGTTTGAACAACGACAACATAGTCATTGAAGCTGTCTGCCTCATGGAGTGTGTTGAAAGCGCACGCGATCTCATTTGAGAGATGAAGGTTATTAGCAGCCATGCGTTTTTAAGAAGGGTTATTAATGGTTAAATGTTTTACGTAATCAAGTACTAGCTAGCGTAGGTGGGAGCCGTCGTAGAAGTCGGCGAGCAGGGCAACGCGCTAGTCTTGGTAGGACGGAAAACGAGTGGTAATGCGGACATCGGGAATAAGTTCGCGTTGGATTAGGAGTTATTTCTTGAGGAAGGTCTTGTAGCGGGCCTAAGCGACGGAGTCAACGACGATTTGGGGGATGATGTAGCTTTCTTGATGTTGGTTTCATGTCTTGTCCTCAAAACTTCCGTCGATGATGATAATGAACCTATTAGTAGCTACACGGTCTTGTAACTCTTGTTGGTCGCTAAGTTGATCGTCACGCGGAATGTTGATCGATGGGGGAGACGTCGACGGTTTCGGGAGTTATTGAATGTTAATAGCGTTGGCCGTAGCGAGGTAAGGAGTTGCAAGGTCGAAATCCATGGGTTGATCGTGTGCAACAAGGGCTGCCGAAGTCGCATGAGCAAAGGATGGCGCCGGGGCGCCGGCGGAAGGAATGGCAAGAGTGGTCGGTATATCGAGAAGGAGCGCGACGTAAAGTCGAAAAATGCCGAAGCAAAGAGGTTACATGCCGGAGGAAGCTAGGTGGTCAGGCCTAAACCGGAACAAATTCCGAAACATAGTAAATCTGTAAGCATATGCAATTATTTTTGCCCCACATAATGGAATTTGTTGTTGGCAATAGGAAAAGTCACGAAGCTATTGATCGGTCCAAGGCTTCACACGCATATGGTTGGCTGAGGATAGGCGTGACACAAAATTATCTAAGGTATCACGGATTGTTGTTGACCGTAGCTAGATTGGTTGTGTTGTGTCGTTGTACGAATGTAACCGATGTTGTCAGTATGAGATAGGTTTGATATGCTGGGGTTGCTAGGTTGGTGTTAGGTTGGTAATGGGTAGGTCTTTTTGTAGACCAAACAATCGGGTTGCCCACGCACTTGCGAGCTCATGCTTGAAGTGGGGGCGAACAAGGGGCGGGACTTGCAATTGGAGGTCCACTGTATTCGTTCGGGAGCATGTCCAAATCGACATGGGATGTGGTGTAGTTAGACTTCATGACTCCACCCCGTCAAATTGTTGTTGATGTGACGGTCACAAGCGCTCGCACGAACACAAGTGTCCCTCAGATAGGCGTTCGCCTCCCACTTCCGGGCAATCTTGCATTAGGAGCGCAGCATGGCAAACTCGATGCGGACCTCCGCACTTCCGCTTTCCTTGGCACGCCTTCGGTTCAATCGGTCATGACTACATACTATTGTGACGAGTATAGTCATGCAACAGTACATTACATGACATTGCAGATGTAGTCGTTACTAATTCCAATTCGTGCTTTTCCATCGGAAGGACGTACAACGTGGGTACGTCGCTACTGCAATATTAGCAAGGGTTCTGATGCGTACTGTGCGACCAATACCTCCCGGTACGTACATGTACGCACAGCTAATCTAACTAGCCAAATGACGCGCCAAGCGAGATTTCCTATGCGGAATGAGCCGCGTCGTGATTCTCAATGCTAGACGAGCCGCGTCGCTAGACAGTTGACGACGGTTTGAAAGCCCTAACGCCTGGCACGTAAGCGAGTGTGAGCAAGCGTAAGCTATTTGGGCGGAAAGCTATTTAAGCCTAGTGCAGTAGAGGGAGGTGACAAAACCATTTAACAATTCCTTTATTCACTTACAATATACTGCCAAAGTACAAGCAGTGAGACATCTTCTCATCTTTTCCCATTTGCACCAACACTTTGCCATCAAGCGGTGTGTGAACACTACACATTTGTGCTAGCGGTCACCTTTGGAAGGCAAACCGCCACATTGGTTTCGGAGCTCATTGGTCGACGCACGTTTCGCTGTCATTTGATTCGCTCGATGTTGCTTGATTGCTTCGGAATGGTGTCTGTTGGACCTGGTCGTTACGTTGTGGTCCAACTTCACGTTGGAGGGACTAAGCTTTCTGACATTAAAATGGTGTTAAAACGACAGCCTCATTCTGAAAAAACTTGATTCCCAACTGGTTAAGTGTCGACTAACGAAGAGCATGTCGATGCTGCCGTTCGTGAGTTACATGAGGAAGATCGTCTTAAAATGACTTCTGGTGATTTAACGCTGTTGAGTGACGCACCGGTTCGAGTCGCGTTACATGTCGGACACCATGTCGTTTACGTCTACACGGCTTCCGTTCTTGTTCCGTATGTTACCACCCATTTGCGTACACCGGCTCAGCTCGAGCTAACTGTTACAACTCAGTCGACTATCAATCCGGATGGTTCTTACGTGGTACCGGAGAACCTCGATGTAGGTGGTTTGACTCTTACGCCCGCTAAGACGGGATTACTTCATGCTATGAAGCATAAGAGCGAGTTACTTCACTTTGGTTATGTGACTCAGTGGGAGATTTTTTGTCGTGCCGTCTATACATCCTAGGCACTGTTCTATGATGATACGTCAATCCCGAGACAGTTCTTCATGAACCCCCGTTTTTCTTCGGTTGATTATGGACATGTTCGGCTTCTCATTCGTGGATACATTAATCAGTTGGGAGGAGAGACACCGACTGATTTACGTGTGGGAACTCCAATACCTACAACCAATTTTTGCTGGCCTACATGTGACCCTAACTAAGACTCAGCGTAAGGCAACGGTTAATTCGCCATATCAGTCTGGCGAGGACGCCCGTGAGTTAGAAGATTGGCTTGAGGCGCAACCGCAACGCTTTCTTTTGCTTTGAATTACGGCTCACTCTCGCGACTCATTTATATGGGTTGCTTCACTGTTCTCTGGACCCCTGAATGGTTGGTGGTTAAGCCGTAAGCACCAGGCAGCCACCCCTGCTACGTTTAACTCACTTGTCGCGAAACTACGGAAGACATCTATGCTCCTCAACATACGAGACGACGCGATTAATGCTTTGCTAAGTCTTACGCAAGGCAACATGAGTTACGCTCGCTACACCCAACAGTCAACGAATTCTTACATCGATCTCGTCAGGACCTTACGGCTGATGTCCAGTATGTTCGGTTCATCAATGGCTTGGCTAATTTTGAGTAGAAAACTCAAGCAAAGTCGCATCGATCACATAGGGGTTACGATGTCAAGTTTGTGGAGCTACAAAATTTTCTTAATGATATCGTGACTGATTCGCCACAACTCGGAGGTGTGAAATCAACAACATGCCCATCTACAACACATGGAGGAGGACAACCGTCGAGAAAGCGCAGTTTTGATGACGCTCTAGTGGGACCTTCTAAGATCTGGAAACGCAACGGTGGTGGTCTTGGCCGTGGACGTGGGGGAGGTCAAAATGGTGGTCGAGGCCGACCTTCTTCACACTCTCGCCGAATTGATTTCAACACTATCGCTAAAGCGTTAACTCCCGAAGAGCGCAAGCGGCATATGGAGGAGGGACTTTGTTTCAAGTGCCACAAGAAGGGACACCGACTCTTTCAATGCCCCGACATGAAGGGCAAAGCGCCACTAGAGGTGACATCTAAGAAGCAATGATGGTGGCAAGGCTGTTCTACTAGCGAACTGGAACAACCGGCTACATCTAATGTTCGTCCTGAAACACTGTTAGCGACAGAGGTCGTCGGAACACGTTCGACATCTCCATCGACTACAGTTGCGACACCTGCCACAATAATAGCAGGTCGTCGTCGTCAGACAAAGCATAGACACAGTCGTAGACATGTAACCGTACGTTCAATAGATTGGAAACTTATTGACTCTGTTTTCCAACCTCTGCACGCACGCTTTGACTTTACCTTGGAGGGATAGTGTGAGGTGCTACTTTGGTTAGACTAAGTTGGCAACCTTAGACTAATAGTAGAACCTAATCTCTGGATCTAATTATACAGCGTAGAGAGAATTAGTAAGATTGTCTTAGGAACAGGGTTTCTTACAATCTGGGTGTGGCGTAATTCTATTATGTACCGGTCTTCTCCTCTACCAGTAAGTCCCCGTCTTAAATATCCACACCTCAGGTGTTCTAGAAACAGCCTTAGAACCTGTAGCTTGTGCTGTCTGCTAACTAAACCAAACTATTACTAGTGATACAGGTTAACTGAGGTTACCCGTACCTTCTATCTAACCTTATCGCACAAGCTCTTAGAACTATCTAGAAAAGAACTATCTAGAAGAGATACTGCTCGTAACTCTGTACTGTCGAGGGAAAATACGGCGATACAGTTGTACTGCCGTGATGACAATAAAAGAGTCACTGAATATCGCTAAGATACAGGTACCATTTAGAGGAAATAAATAATGTCAGATACTAGCACTTAGCTAAATGGCTAGGATATGACACTCTCCCCTCCTTAAGCACCAGCGTCCTCGCTGTGCAGTACTCAGGGTCTTGGTTTCTTGGGGGTTCTTGCAGGCCAGCGATTGCGAAATCTGACAAAGTCAGGGGTGCCAGAAAATTCTCGATAAACATCCGTTCGAAGGAATTCGGAAAAGATGTTTAAGTGGTTGACTCCTCGCATGGGTTCCCAAGTGTCCTCGCTAGGTACGTTGAACGGTGCTGCCCATTGGACCTTAAACAAAAGTCCCGTGCCATTGGAGTTAAAAGCCACGTCGAGTATTTTGTCGACTTCAAATCGCTTCGCATCGTGCACAATCGGAATTGGCTGCGCACTGTTGGCCTGTTCAGGTTCTGAATTCCATCTTTCTAGTAGACTGGCGTGTGCAACATCGTGAATCCGTACTCCAGGGGGTAGCTCAAGCAGAAATGCAACCGGGGAAACTTCCTCCGTAATGAGAAACGGTCCAATGTAGCGGTCGCGTAGTTTAGAACATGGCTGTTGTACAAACCGTAGATTTGTCGCCTTGAGCTTAACCTTGTCGCCAACTGTAAAAGGTACTGGTAACCGGTGCCGATTTGCAGCGTCTTGCATGTGTGCCTGGGCTGCTTTGACGCAGTCGTGGGCAAATCTGTGCATCTCGACCAGAATCTTCACTTGCTCCGGTAAAGTACGGCTAGGCTCGTTATCTTCAAATGTAGCCGTCGTTGGAGATGTCGGCTCAAATCCTAGCGTCGCCTTAAATGGAGACATAGTCGTTGACGTAGAAACCGCTGCGTTGATCGCGAACTCCACGTTGGTAAGGTGTTGAACCCAGTCGTCGTGCAAGGGGTGCACATAGCATCGTATGACTTGCTCCCATGTCTGGTTTACTCGTTCAGTTTGGCCATCTGTCTGGGGGTGATAGCTCGTAGAGATATTAAGCTTGGTGCCAACAGCCCTAAATAGGGTTTGCTAGAAGTCGCTCATAAACCGGGGATCTCGATCGGATATTAATTTCCGTGGTAAGCCAAAATGCCGAAAAACAGCGCGGTGCATAACTTTTGCTAATTGTTCCGCTGTAATCGTTTTCGTAATTGGCTCGACAATCGTCCGTTTCGTAAGCATACAGACGAATACCACCACAGCATCATACCCATCGCACTCAGGAAGGTCCGTAATCAGGTCAAGCGATACATGCTCAAAGGGCCTGGTCGGTACCTCATGCGATTGAAGGAGTCCATAAGGCTTGTGTCGCGCTGCCTTGTTGCGTTGACATGTAACACAGCTGCGTACATAGTGTTGTACTGTCCGCTTCATGTTAGGCCACCAAAACGTCCGGGTTACTGCTGCCAATAGTCGAATAATACCAGGGTGTCCCGCGGTCGGTGCGTCGTGTAGTTCGTACAGTACTCTTGATCGCAATGTAGAGACGTTCGGAACATACAGTCTTGTCCCGTAGGCGTACAAGAGTCCATTAGATTGACGTACCAGCCAGGTAGGCAGAGATTTCCGGGTAAGCAGATATTTGTCCGAATCATAAGCGCTTTTGATTTCCGCATGAAGTCCAGAGTCAGGATGTAACCGGGATTCCAGGGAAAAAATCTGTGCGTGTAACTCGCATTCTGCTTCGTCGTTGGTCCAATCGCGTAACAATTGCAGCTTCTGTAATGAGTCCTTCAGGTCAGGTCGGCGAGACAGAGCGTCTGCCTGGTTGACTGCTCCCTTCTTGTATACGATGTCCATCTGTCGCTGGTAAGGTGCTAAAACTTGAAGCCATCGCACCTGTCGAGTAGACAAATCGCGCTGCCGAAAGAAGTGTCGCAACGTGTCGTGGTCCGTAATTACTGTAAATCCCGCCGCGCCATCTAAGTAGCAACGGAACTTCAGTAGAGCGTCGCGAACTGCCAGTAGCTCTTGTTCGTGGACAGGATAGTGTACCTCATGCTTGTTCATCTTTCGAGCATGGTACGCAACAGGTTGTAATCCAATACCTTGGTCTTGTAATAGCACAGCTCCTACTGCAAATCCAGAAGCATCTGTGTACAGTGTGTACCTTGCATTAGGAGAAGTGTCAGGAATTACCAGTACTGGTGCACGTACCATCGCGTCTTTAATTTGCTCGAATGCTGACTCGGCTTGAGGAGTCCAGCGAAATTCCGGTGTCTTCTTGGTCAGGTCCGTTAATGGGGTTGCTAGGGTTGCGAATTGGTTGATAAACCTCCGGTAATATCCAGCAAGTCCCAGAAATCCACGTACTTCAGTCACAGATTTCGGTCGGGGCCAATTCTGTACTGCCTCAACCTTGTCGGGGTCCATTCGGATCTGTCCAGCTTCCACCACATGCCCAAGAAAATTGACGCTCGATCGTCCGAAGTAACACTTAGAGAGTTTGATATGCAACTGGTGTCGCTGCAGCTCTCGTAACACGAGTCGAATATGCTCGAGGTGTTCGTCGGCCGTCTTACTGTAGATCAACACGTCGTCCAAATATACCACGCAGAACTTGCCAAGATACGGGGCCAAAACTCGATTCATCATCGCTTGGAATCCAGCTGGGGCGTTACAAAGTCCAAAGGGTAGAACGCAGTACTCGAACAATCCGTAATGAGTTCGGAATGCTGTCTTATGTATGTCGCGCTCCTTGACTCGAACTTGATGATAGCCTTTATACAGGTCCAGCGTGCTGAAATAGTGAGCCCCATATAGCGAGTCGAGTAACTCATCAATCCGGGGTAACGGTGTTCGGTCTTTCCTCGTAAGGTCGTTGAGTTTCCGGTAGTCTACGCACATACGCATGGTACCATCCTTCTTGCGTACAAATAAAATCGGGGCACCGTACGGAGATTTAGACGGACGAATCCAGCCTTTTGCGAGTAAGTCTTGCAACTGTACTTGAACCTCCCGGAGTTCTGCTGGTGACATACGGTACGTTCGCTCCTTAGGTGGTTCATCGCACTCCAAATTAATTTCAAAGTCGCACTCGCGAGTTGGCGGTAGACCGTCAGGCTCCTTGATAATGTCCGTAAACTCATTCAGGGAATCTCGTAACGAAGTCGTCCACTCAGGTTGTTGATCAGTGTTGATGTCGTCGACCGCGTCATGTACTTCTCGTAGTCCAATCACGAAGAGGTCTGCTGGTTGTTGTCTAAGCAGCTTTGCCATCGCATCCGCCTCCAAGTGATGTACTGTCACAGGTACGGTGTACTCGTCGCCAGACACCATAGCTTCGCCAGTTTTACGGTCGCGAATCGTTTTAGTAGACCAATCTATATCCGGGTTGACGGCTTGTAACCAAGGTTGACCGAGGATGATGTCGAATTTATCCAGTTCTGTCGTAATTGCGTCCAGACGTATGTCCAGGGTCCCTACTGTGAGCACTTCATTCCGTAGTCGCTGGCGAGTCGTAGTTGTACTACCATCTGCCAATTTTATCCGGTATTTCTCTCCAGTAACCGTCGGGATGTGATGCTCCCGTACCCACTCAGCCTTGCAGAAATTTTCCGAAGCGCCAGAGTCAACCAAAATACGGCATCGATGTCCGCGTAAGGTGCCTCCCAACACTAACAGACTTGTTCCAGACTGGGTTGTGGATACATGTAGCGTCGCAGGAACACTGTCTTCTAGTCGGACGTTCTTGTTCATCCACCCGTCGATCGGTTTCCCAAAAGTCTCGTAACGAAGAGGGAACTGTTGATCTCCACGGACTAGATAACCCGTACGCCGTGCCGAAATTAATTCCTTCCAGGTACGTCGACAAGTCGGAAATTTCGCAGCAGCTTGAACCATGGTTTTGCCCTCCATTTTGGAACCACTATAACCGCTCTCAGATGGGGATGAAGCAGTTTACTCCGCAAATAATGGCCCAAAAAATCTTCTATTTCATTAAATGGCGCATTTAGCCAAACTCTCCGGTACTTCTGTAAATCTCTCTCCTAAAATGGGCGCGCCGGACAGCAAAAATCCTCCGCCACTTGAGAATTAAGGCCGTCATTATCGCTAGCTCCATCTAAGTCGAAAGGTCCGTAGGTCTGAGAGTACTTCAAGAAATACTCCCTATTCATCACCCAGTCACTAAAGTCCTTGCTCCTAAAGACTGGCCTCAATGTCGTTTGAGGTAACGGGTCTCGTACTTCTTCTGTTCTGGTCTCTTCCTGAGTCGCTGTAGGAGACGAAACCTCATCCTGCAGCTTGCCGCGAGCTGCCGACTCAGGTCTCACTTTCCCGGCCGGGATTTCTTCGTTCTGTCGTTCTTCTTGTTCTTTCTGTCTAGGCAGTCGATAGCGATGTGTCCCTTCTTGTGGCAAATAAAGCACTTGCCCTCCTTCTTAAATCTGTCGACCTCCTCTTGAGTGAGGCGTCTAATCTCGTACAGCTCCCGCGGCTTTTCTTCGGTCGCGCCATGCGAATCTTCCTCCGACTCACTGTCGATCTCCTCCGCTGCCTTTGAAAAGTCGTTGTCTTCTTCGATGGCGTTCAGTCGGCCTGTCGAGCGTTGGGTCGTCTCAATCTTGGTCTCCGCTGCCTCTGCTCGCAGAGCTGCTTGAATCGCCTCGTGTAGGGTCTTAGGGTTTTTCAGGGCAACCTCCTTATGAATTGAGGGTCTCAAACCGCGCTGGAAATCATGTACGTTATCTTCTTCGTGACGGTGAGGAAGCTCCAATAATTGTTCTCGAAAATATTTCGCATACTTCAGGACCGTGGTTTTCTGTCGCGCTTTGTCCAAATTCAATCTCGCTTGTTCCGCCGGTGTTCTTCCGCAGAATTCCTGAATTAAGGATTTCTCCATCTCAGAAACTCTAGAAAATCCTCCACCGACTTCATCTGCAGTCTGCGCAACTTGGGAGTACCACCACTTCGATAGTGGTCCTTCCAGAAAGCCAGATACCCAGTACACTCCTCTTTGCTCTTCAGGGTTAACGATGTGATACCGTAGATACCCTCGTGCATGTCGGAACCAGTTTCTCAGCTCGTCGATGTTAGTCGTAGCGATGCTCTTGATCTTGGCTGGTTTGACATCGTTCGGCATTATGCTTGGCATCTCTCGCGTCCTCTCCGATCTCAATTGTTCTCCTCGAAGAAAATTCTCCGTTTCTCGGCTTCTGTTCACTCGTCCTTCAAAATGTCCGAAACCGTTGTCGACGTGGTCACGCAGTTGAGATAGCTCAGTCGAAAAAGTGTCAACTCGGTTACTTAGTCGTTGTAGCATCTCGGTGACGTGTACCGACATAGGCTCCATCGTGGGACTCGATCCTTCTCGCATTGTCTGTCTTCTACCATCTGTCGACGTCGGCTGTGTCGGCCCAGAAGGCGCCCCCTCTGGTCGACCATCAACTTCCTCTGGTAGTCTCTCTCCTGCTCGGTTAGACATCTTCGTCTCGTCTAGCTGTTCTGAGGCTCCGAAACCACGTGTGAGGTGCTACTTTGGTTAGACTAAGTTGGCAACCTTAGACTAATAGTAGAACCTAATCTCTGGATCTAAGTATACAGCGTAGAGAGAATTAGTAAGATACAGGTACCATTTAGAGGAAATAAATAATGTCAGATACTAGCACTTAGCTAAATGGCTAGGATATGACAGATATGCTGATGATGAAGGTCTACTAAACTCGCACGGTGACTTATCTCACTGTTCGCCGAGTGACTCGATTCTTGAGAGGGATTTGTCACGAGAACGGATGTTCATTTATCCACCCAGGGAGTTGGCTGAACAGATTGGACAGCATTTTGAGAGTTGTCGTCGAATAGCTCCAACATCTACGCTGGCTATCTTTGTTCTACCTAAATGGGCGAAGTTCACTCAGCTCACTAAACACTGCAAACTCTACCAAGAATTCCCAGCACGGACACAACTTTTTACTCGTCAGTCACTGGAGAGCCCAACTCAGCAAGAGGTGGTTACTCCAACTCCTTGGCATGTACAACTATGGTTAGTCGACGCTGATTGTGCTTTTTTCGATCAACCTACCTCAGTACATGTACCTCATGTCGACACGGAAGAGTCCATCACTACCCTACAACAATTTTCCCCGCCAGCTATAGTACTTTTGACTGACATCACAGAAGCTCGACCGTTAATTCGCACCGAGTTGACTGTGAAAACTCCTGATGGTGGACACCTAATTAGTGGCTTGGTGGATTGCGCTGCTACTCTTGACTTCGTGTCTGAGGACTTCGTACGACGCTTCGCTTTACATACTCGTAAGTCTCTGACCAAGACACATGTTCGACTTGCCAATGGACAACGTGTGACTTCGTCGACAGTCTGCGATGTGACTTTTGAGTTGGCTCGTCACGAATTTCAACGAACTTTTTACGTCTTACGTGACTTAGGTGCTGCTAATTTGATCATGGGTTTATCATGGCTTGATGACGAGCATGCCTCTTTACAATTTGGTACTACCATGGTTTTTACTCCAATGGACGGCACAACAATGGAGACTTAGCTGGAAGAACGACGTCCTAAGTGTCTACTTATGTCGTTCAGAAACTTCAGAAACTTCTCCGCAAGACGCGCCGCAGCAAGGGACGTAATGCAGAATTCTATGTAATTGAACTTACGCCAGCCGCCGACCAACCAACTGAATTTTACACTGGAGAGGAACAAACTGCAAACCAACGTGTAAACTTCCGGTCGTTGCTCTACGATGACTCCCCGGAATTACTGCAGCCTGTGGACTCTCCACATGTAAGCCGACAGTGGGATCATCCCATTGACACCACTTGCCCGATGAAACGTCAGCGGCTAAACACATTGTCACATGCACAACGCGCTGAAATGACTCGATAGCTCAAAGACGTTGTGGACGCTGGTGTTATACGTCCCAGCTACGGTGACGTAGCTTTTTGTGCGTAAGGCTTATGGCTCGCTTCGACAGTGCATTGACTACCGTGGCCTTAATGAATTTACGCGTAAGATGCTTACCCACTTCCGCGTGTGGGCGACACACTTGATGAGCTTAAGGACGTGAACTTCTACACCCATCTCGACCTCGCCTTTGGCTTCTCG
>JAPMLY010001728.1:0-60000 GCA_026401115.1 Tetraselmis chui
CGAGGGCCGTGAGGACGAAATGAAAATGATTCAAACTACGAACAAAGTGTACGCTGGCTGTTGTCTAACAGCCTTCTTGCATAACCCATCTATGAAATTTGCTTTTCAAAATTTGGTATGGGGTCTCATCTAGGAAACTTGCTTTTCAAAATTAGGTATGGGCCTATGGGGTCGCCTTGTCCATCTTCTCATAATTCGTGTGGGGCTTTCCTCCGCCCTGTGAGGGTTCGAAAAGGTGACTTCTGCTTCTTGTGGGTCGTGTTGGGTGAGAATGGGGAGGAGGATAGTTGCGGTGACGTTGTTTGCCCGTGTTTACCGACTTTATGCGGGAGCGAAGCGGAGTAAGAAGTGTAACCTCCATGCGGACGAGCATGTGAACGCACCTCCCCCGAGGCCATTAATAACTACCTCTATGTCGCAAATATTATTTGCAAGCAGATGGACAACAATGAAATAAGCGTTATTCTGTTATGTTTCGAGGTTGCATTGCTATGTACTAGTAGGGAAATAGAATGCCCCACATGAAAGGGAATGATATGGCACCCAAGTAACGCGAAATTATCAAATGTATGCAATCACGGAACTTAGTTTGCTTAGGAGACACGCCATGGGATTCTTGGCATAGGTTACCAAGCATGTTCCCGCTTCGGGGTAGGTGAAAGTGGGGGGATTGCGTGATGACGGCCAGGTGGCGCAACATGCATGGTCTCCGTTGTTCGACATCCTCCAAAGCAAAATGGTAGTACTCGTGACCATTGTCTTGGACATGAGGCGAAATAATGGTGTGCTATCACGAGTTGAAGCCCAGAGACCCGGATCGAACTCCGCTTACTTGGCGGCCGCAAGGCTGGTTGGGGAGGAGTAGGGGGCCTCCATACCCAACCAAGGCACTAAATTTCGTGTGAGCACTATTGTTTGTAATATCCACTACCAACCAAATGCCAAGGCGGGCTAGAAAATCCAACGAGACACATCGCCCGGACGTTGTCCCTTTTGCCCTCTCTAGTCGTCAATAACTATTTGCATGTAATAGAGAAAAATACATGTCTCAATATGAGGACTTTTTGCATGATTGATAGTGATTGATGTAGTAAGAATCATTTTAAACTAGAATTTGAAATTTGAATCGATGCTTTACTACTCTATAGTTTACCCACTCTAATAATGTGATGTTCATATTCTTTAGATATTACCAAGGATTAATATTTTTCGCTACGTGAATTGATCTTAATAATACAGCAACGACAACGTGAACTTGCTTCGCTTCGCCAACCTCGCCTCCACGTTTTATTCCCGAGCTAGGCCGGAGTCTCGGCGTTTTGCATCATCCCGTCTCAGCTACTACGGTGTTCTTGCATTTTTGGCTTCGGACCCACCTACAACGGGCCGCTTGGGCGAGCTCCGTGACAAAGTCCACGAGCACTACGACGCCCTTTTCCGCGTCGTGGTCTGCGGCACCTTCGCAATACGTATCGTCGTCTCGCCGCATCTTATCCACTCTTTGCTCCCCCACCGCTTGTGCTTCTTGTCAAGTTTCGGTTCAAACGATGCGGGCTCCATTTGAGTCGGTGGGTGTTGACATGTCGGATGACGAGTGGGCAACAATATTTGACGTGGCTCGATGTGGCGGTGACGCTTCGGTCTATACGGCTTACTCTTGGTTAGTGACGGCCCTTGCGGAAATCATTTCCCATGTCCGCGGTGCACTCGGGGTTGGCGTCGAGGTTCTCACGGATTCCACATTCTTTGTGCAACCCGTCAACGGCAACGATGGCCGCCCTGCGGATTTTGGATGTCTTTCATTGCCATGGGATGCATATGTGGCAGTCTACCTCTTGCCGACTGCTAACACAAATCAATAATGTATGTGGATGTGCAAAAAGAAAAGAATTGAATATGGTTATTTGTGTAACAATCAATGTAATTAAACAGAGAAAAAAAAGGCTCTACAACTGCCCCTTCCCTCCAATGCAAATTGAAATTGAAAATTGAAAAAAAAAATGGTTACATCAATACCGAGTTAACAGTTGCTGTCTCTAGGCGCCCCCGTGATAAGGCCCTACATAGGTCCTTTTTGATCGTAGGATTTACCCCGTGAACCAGTAATCCCAACCTCTCCAGTGGCATTAACAACGTTGTTGCTCCTCATGTCGCAGCTCGCCTCCTAACCCAGACTTCCCTTTCCCTCGGTTGGCGGTTGGGAAGATATGAAGTCCATAGCTCTAAACGGTGTCTCGGTGGCGCTCCTGCCTCCGCGCTACATTTTCTCCTAAACCCGGTCCGTCTCTGTCGGTTTCCAACACTTGTTTGATCGTGCGGAATCCACTCGTACCCTCCCCCGATTATTTACGTTGTCAAGGGGCCGCCTTTGTAATCAGAGTGCCGTTGCGATAACACTAGGCACCCTGCCTTAGGCAGCGTGTCGATAACTGGAAACCGACCGGGGGAGGGGTTGGTCGAACTCGCTGATCGAGTCGCCGCTCCGCAAAATGTGTTGGGTACGGAAATGTTTATTAAAAAACCCTCCGTGTATGGTTTCTCCGGCGGCGGTCGATCTTGTGGACCTCCGCCGCCATACCGTGTCACTACTCCGGCTGCGACCCTCCTCCGGCCTGCGTAACTTCTCGCCTTGCCCCCAAGGGAGACTCGAGAATCACATGGCGGGTTGAATACAAGCGAGGGCCATGCCCATGCACTGCTTCCCGGTTGTCCGCCGCCAGCTCCAACGCCCGCCGCCGACCCAGATCTGCCCGTACCCTCCTCGCTGAAAAAAATAAGCAGAAGGTGCATGCCCCGCTCGTGGACAAGATAGTATCCGAGGAGTATCCAACTTCGAAAAGAAACATCGGACTTGCCGAGCGGGAGATCTTGACGCTTGTGTACAAACAACATTTTGAAAAGCTCTTCGTACAAGGGATTCCCGATAGATGTCGATCCGCGGATCGCCGCCGCCGGATTTCACCCCGCCTAGCCCCCAACCGTGCTAGGCCTCGGACGGCTATAGGGTTTCCAACGCCGACCACGAGGAGGCGGGGGTGAGTGCCGACGGGCATGCGAGCGTACCCTGTTTACATATCCCTCCGTAGGACTACTAATGGGCACATTTGTACGCTAGACTCCGGGGGAGTCTTGGCCCTCCACCTATAGGTGTTCGCTATAGGTGTTCGCCGCTCACTCGCGATGCGATGCGATGGGTTCATATACACAATATGTTCCTATCGGGTACCAACTTTTGGCGGTACTTGGATAAGGCGTACAACTCCGTTCCGGGAAGCGGCGGTTCTATCCCCCTTCATGCCATTCCGTGTGTACATGGATTAACAGGTTATGGGCCCTCCGCGTTTACGCCGGGTTTACTAGGGCACCGGCCGGAGTTTGTCCATTAAGGGGGAGTGTTTACATATCCCTCCGTAGGACTACTAATGGACACATATGTACGCTAGACTCCGGGGGAGTCTTGGCCCTCCACCTATAGGTGTTCGCTATAGGTGTTCGCCGCTTAGTCGCGATGCGATGCGATGGGTTCATATACACAATACGTTCCTACCGGGTACCGACTTTTGGCGGTACTTAGACAAGGCGTACAGCTCCGTTCCGGGAAGCGGCGGTTCTGTTCCCCTTCATGCCATTCCGTGTGTACATGGATTAACAGAGCGTACCCCCCTCCGGGTCCGCCGCCGATGCGCCGCCGGCGGGCGCCCCTCCACTGCACTAGGCTTAAATTGCCCTAGTTCGCTCGCGCCAGTTTTCGCATGCACCACGTAGCTTCAGTTTGGGCTCTCTCGTAACGGTCATGCATCCGTAGCCGTGCGACGCAGCAAGCCTTTTTCGCCTCGGGAAATTATACCATAGTGTCTTGTATGCGCCCGCCGGCGGCGCAGCGGCGGAGGCCCAATAGAGAGGTGCACTCGCACTCCACTCGCACTCCACTCCCACTCGCAGGCCCGTCGCCACTCATCCCTACCTCTCCGTGGCCGGCGTTGGTAATCCTAGTGTCGCAACCAGCCTCTCGGTGGCTGGTTGTGCAATCAAACTCTCTCATGGGAAGCGTTCAATGAGTGAAAAGTGCTGGTAGTTCTGTAAGCAAACTATAGTGGAGCAGTCGCTATGCGGGGATTGAAGGAAAGAAGTTACAATGTGGAATATCCTGTCACCGCCCTCCATTGTGCTAGACTATTTATAGTCTAGCGAAGCTCGCCTTCGGTCTCGTCACGCGTCACGCTTCCCCAGGCAGGTGTCGACGTGTCGACGTCCGTAGTCTTTCGTAGGCCAGGTTGTGTAAGCAATTGGCCTCGTGCCTAGCGTCTTGACGCGTGGGAGAACTCACTGTGCGTACTGTACATACCGGGAGGTACTTATACGTACAGTACTGCGGACAGTGTCCTCGAGCTTCACAATGGCAAGTGTAACTGCTAGTACACTACATCCGTGGAAGGTACGGTATAAATATCGTAGCGAGTACTTGTACTAGTCATGTAACGTACTGTCACAGGACAGTAATCGCCACACTAGAGCCATCCGAGGCCTAGCACGGTTGAGGGCTAGGCGGGGTGAATCCGGCAGCTGCGATCCGCTCGACTAGCAATTTTAGGGAAGCCTCGGTACGGAGGGCTTTAGAAATTGTTAGGTGTACACCACAAGCGCCAAGATGTCTAGCTCGGGCCATCCGACATGTTTTTTCGCGACTGAATACTCTCACACACTCTCTCGTTCAGGATGCGGGAGCAGTATCTGTGAAATATGTTTTGGAGAAGAGGGTATGGACGGATCAACGGTGGGTTGAGGGTGTTGTTGTTGGTGGCGGACAGCCGGGAAGCGACGCCAAGGAATGGCGCTCGTTGCTCGTCGACCAATTTCTTGATGTCTAGCCGATTCATGGGGGGGTAGCATGACACTAGGAGCGAGGCAGACAGTCGCGACGGGAGGAGCGGCGAGGTATGGCGGCGGCAATCCTCATGTTCAGCCGCCGCCGGAAAACTAATGTACGGAGGGTATCAAATAATGTTCGTACCCCCGCGGCCTTTTGGATCCGACAAGTGCGACCGTATCCTACCCCACTGCTACCCGCTATCGCTAGGCACACCCAATATTAGAGAGGGCGAGCCCGGGCGTGCGCGAAGGCTCGCACTCGAAACAAGGGTGCTCGACGGACGCGCGAACGGTGGGAGGAGGGTACGATCGCTAGCTGTGTTCCTATATGATATTAATGTACAAGATAGAAAAAACCGAGGAAATGACGGGGGGATTTTTGAGCGTGGCGGCAGGACCGCTAGCTTTTATATCTTGTTGTGTCGCCCCCCCCCCCCCCCCCCCCCCCCCCCCCCCCCCCTCCCCCCCCCCTCTCATGCCCTCGAGGTGACGGGGGACCTCAACATGGAGGATAGTCGCGACGAGAGGAGCGGCAACGACCTTGGGACGGGGTTTCCGGAATGCGAGGGCGGGATCGACGAGCGACCGCACGAGGAGGGGGCTTTCGCTAGCCTTTCTTTTCTTGTATCTTGCAAGACCGAAGTCACACGGGAGCTATATAAGGCGGGCCCATCGTCCCTCTCGAACGCCGATCGGCCCAGGTCGGTCGGCACCCCGGTTTGGTGGGAGCGGGCTGTGCATCGTGAAGGTCTACCACCAGCTTTCATTTTGCATTTTTGACAAGTGAATTTAGTTTTAGATACGCCTTTTCCTGATTACAAAATATTTCTGCCGTTCTTTCTTAAGCGGGGGGGCTGTGTGGCAATTACGGCGGTTGTTGTCAATTTTTAATACCCGAGGAGCGTCGGCACACAAATGCGGGAGAGAGGTGTGTCGACATGTGTAGCTGGTCGTAGAGTACCCAACCCAATCGCTACTCCTAAGTGTCCTAGATGGCAGAGTATATGATGGCCGTTAAAGGGCAGCCGGTATATTTCCCGGTACTTGCCTTACATCATTTTCATTTTCATTGTCTTGAAGCATGCGTCACCTATTGTGCGTACTTTACGTACCATGAGGTATTGGTAGTACATTATAGGGAACAATGTCCTCGACCTTGACAATGACGAATGTAACTCCTAATACATTCCTTCCGTGGATAATTTTGGTGAAGAAACCAATACATGCACAACATAATGTAATGAACTGTCACATGATACTACTCGACACACATCCGAGGCTCGAAACTGGCTCGATCTAGGTGTCATGGTTTCGGGTTTGTTCGGCGTATCTAGCCCCCCGTTTCCCGACGCTACTTTAAGCCGTGCTGAGAAGACCAAGCTCAGGAACTACTCGGTGTGAGGGCGGAGTCCCTCCGGCATACGCTTTATTTATTTTGCAGTTACGGAATTTGGAAGTCTTGGCGGCTACGACCCGGATTTTTTGCAGAGTTCGACAAGAAAACAATCGCCTCGGAGGGGATGCATGTGGGAAGGTTGTTGGCTTCTCGGCGCCGAAAGGTTTCCCTCGCCGTGGCGCCCGCCGGCGGCGTGGCGGGGGCGGTCCCGGAGGGGGCGCGCTCTCATGTCCGTCGGCACTCACCACAATCCCCTCGATGGTAACAGACTAACCTTATTACCGTGACATGCCTGACACCGTGGTACGGCAGGGGGCTACGCGAGGTGAGCCGACAACTGCGATCCGCGCGACCAAGAGTTGTTGGGAAAGCCGTGAACGGAGGGCTTTCAAAATTAGTACTTGTGCACTACCAACGCCAAGATCTCGCGCTCTGCCCGTCAGATATGTTTCTCCAAGACCATATACTCTTAAGACACCGTCCTATTTGGGGGGGGGGGCTTAATTCTCAGGGGCGTGTGGAGACGAGGAGGGTACGGACGGATCAACGGTGCGACGCGGGTATTTCTAGCCGGTGGCAGACAGCCGGGAAGCGGGGCTAGGGACGGGTATTAGTTGCACGCCGACTAGCTTGCTGAAGTCGAGCCGACACAAGTGGGGCTACACGACACCAACAGCGGGGCGGACAGTCGCGACGGTAGGGGCGGCGCGATCTAGCGGCAGCGATCCTCATGATTAGCAGCCGCTGGAAGACCATGTACGGAGGGTTTTGGAATAATGTTGGTACCCCAACGGGCCGTTGGATAGATCTAGCAACGGTGCCCCTTTCCTACCCTGCCGACACTCACTATCGACACCCACACCTAAATGTATTATAGAGCGCTAGTCCGGGTGAACGAGGATGCTTGCACTCGATGACTCGAAACAAGGGTGTTCGACGGACGCGAGAATGGTGGGAGGCTACGATCACGGGCTAGTTGCTCACCCGGGCAACGGGTACCAGATAGGCAAAACAGAGGAAATGATTGGGACAAAGTGCACGCGCGGAGTCAAGAGCGCTATCTTTTGCTTTATGTTTGACTTGCCCTCCCCCTTCCCTTGAGGTGAAAGAGGACCTAGAGAAAGAGGAACGTCGCGACATGAGGAGCGGCACCGACCGTAGGACGGGGTAACGTGATGCGACGGCGGGATCGATAAGCAACCGCGCGGTGAGTTTTTTAATCCCTAGCCTTTCCCCTCCTATCTACGGCAAGACCGAAGTCACACGGGAGCTAGGTTAGGATGGCCCGCCGTCCCTCTTGAACGCCGATCGGCCTAGGCCAGTCGGCACCCGGGTTCGGTGGGAGCGGGCCGTGCATCGTGAAGGTCTAGCAACAACTCTCATTTTGTATTCTTGACAATTGGATTTTTTTAAATATGCCTTTTCTTGTCTGCAAGATATCTCTACCGTTACTGCTTAGGCGGGGGGGGGGGGGGGACGACGGGACACACATGAGGGAGAGAGGTGTGTTGATGGACATAGTTGGTCGTATAGTACCCAACCCAATTATTACTCCTACGTGTCCCAGATAGTAAAGCATACGACGGCCTTTAGAGGGCAGCCGGTCCGATTTGCCGGTACTGGGTTTAAATAATTTTCATTCTCTTGCCGTGCATGTCGTTCACAAAGACAATATCTTACGTGGTTGCCGGCCGCCGCGGACGGTGTGGGGGGATGGAGGCCGCTTCTTTCTCCGTTAAGATACCTTCTATCTCTTGTCACGACTTTCTTCACCCGTGGCAAGGGCGACAACCGTCTCCGCGTTTCTTGCACGGGGCATGTGGCGCTTGTCGCCTCCACGTATTACCTTTCCATTGTTGCGTGGGTTTTCCTTGTACTTTCCCGTGTTTCCTAGGCTAGGTCATCTGTGCACATTGTAGTGCTTATATTTGGCGTGTTTTGGCTTTCGTGAACCTCTTGTCACTCTTCTCCATCTCAGTTCCCCCCCTTTTTATGTCCCCGTGTCTATGGTGCATCCTTTAGTTTCATAGGTATGTTCACACCTCGACAAAAACATTTTTTCGAAAGTCGATTGCAATGAATGTTCTGACAGATTTGCTCGCATGAAGGCGCTTGTTCGCCGCAGCCAATCACGAGAAAAGATGGGTCGGTCACCGCCCTAAAGTTGTTCCCCCATGATTAAGTGTTCTACATCGCGAGAACATCACAATGTAGATCGTTTGTCAGTCATTTTTTGAAATTGTACAATTTCATAGGCATGACTTGTTATAACAAAAGTGGCTATAATGCTTAAGGCCTCAATATAGCGATTTTGACAATATCAAGTTTTTGAAGCGGTCAATATAGATTTTGCTGGCCGACGCATATTTTTTGTGGTTGGTTGCTCGGCGGGCTGTCCGTATGTTCCTTTCCATCGGTTCCTCGGTGATGTGCGCCGTGAGTTAATGCATCATGTTTCTGTGGTTCACTATGGCATATTGGGCTCTCATATTCGATATGCTTTGCAAGAGGGTAGTGATGATGCATTGATGACGCATATGCTTGACCCCTTGCCTTCCTGTCCCGCGGGGTTAGGCTTCCATGTTATATTTATGTTTTCGTCGTTTTTCCGTGTCGAGTGGCTTTTCATTCAATTTCTTTAAACTACAGACAGAGATTTCATTGACACCTCCAAAAGCAATTTCCGTATGTACGTCTACCCCCTTTCCGTTCATTTCCGGCCTACATGTATGTGTCTCCTTCCGTCGATTTCTTGGGGACATGCGTCGTGAGTTCATGCAGCGTCTTTCTCTGGTTCTTCACGTCACGCTCGGTTTCTATCTTCGAGATGCCCTGCAGGAGGGTGGTGCAGCTACTGTTGCCTGTCTCCCTGCTCCGCGGGCTTAGGCGTCTTTGCCTCCCCTTTTTTCTCCTTTATTATATTGCTGGTGGATTCCACTACTTTCTAAACTGTAATTAATTCTCCTAAATTTCCGTATTCAGCATACCCTAATTAGGACCTACGACCGCGGACAACCGCTGTAACCTGTCCGGTCCTCGTCAGCCCCCACCCGCCTTGAAAATAACAAATGACGATGCCCCGAGCCACCTTCGAGTCACAAACAGCTGCTGCGGTGCTGCGGGTGAAGCGGAGAAAGCGACGCAAGGCGGGCACCGCCCTATCGCAGGGACTGACGAGCGTAGCTAAAGTACCGCGCCACCCCCACGGGCCAGCAGCGCATTCTTGCTGTGCGAGCGGGCTCTTAGCTTTCACCGGTCCCGATACCCCCGCGCCCGCCCTGTTGTTCGCTGTCTGGGTAACTCTCGGACAGTCCGATGACGGAGGCGCGAGGAGCGCTGTGTGGACAGCTGGCAAGCTGCTCCGGTAGACTCGACGCGGGGCGACGCCATCCTAAGGACCTGACGCAACGCGCGCCGTCATCACGGGTAGGCCCGGTGATTTCAGCCTTCCCTTTGCCGTTTCGTCTCCCTCACGCCGCGCTCTCCCTGCGACGCCGCCTTCAGAATATTTCCGCGTGCCGTGCTGCGCAACCGTGGCTGCTCCAACATACAGCTTGACGTAAAAAAGACGCCCTCTTGCGTCAGCCGTAGCTGCAGTCGCTTATCGCTGGCGGCGGCATCCCCACATCCCGAACGTTTGTTTCGCGCCTCCATTAACACCACATTTAGGCGACGTACGGATGAAGGTCGGCAGCGTGTGCGGTCGAGAAAGGAGGTTAAGGTGGTTTGTTTGGAACAGAACGAAAGCGGAGGGGCGGGACAGAGGGGCAGAGCGAGGCCATGTGGATTAGCTACTCTCGTCTATGTGCTGTAATTGTTCTTCGCTTGCTTTGGCCACGATCGGTATCTTTTCGTCGCAGTGCCGCTTTCGTCGCCCCCCTCTCCTATTCATCCCCTCTCTTCTCCTATTCCTGTCCCGCTCACTATTGTGCGTTGATTTGCCAGTTTGATACACATTTTTGTTTGCATGTTCGCCACCAGAGTTCCCCGCGCCTGTTAGTGACCTGCTGCACTTGTGTCTTCCGCAGGCGTTGCATGAGAGTCTACATTTTGTCACCCCTCGACGGCGCACCCTGTCCGTCCTAAGGTACCCATCCTTTGCAAAATTGCAGACTTCCTTACTTTCCTTGGCTGCTCCTGACAGTGGCAGCTCTCCACAGTGCCTGCATCCGATGACGAGTGCCGTGTTTGTTTTCGTTGCAGGGCGAGCGCTGTTGATGCTGCCGATGTGGAAGCTGGTGGTGGGAGCAGTTTCATCATCCGCGGGGAAGATGTTGCGAGCTCAATGGAACCTAAGCCCTCAGAGGAGGTGGAGACGGCGGGGCAAGAAGGGCAGGCAGAGGGTGAAGCGGCGGAGATCGAGCCAATAGTTACAGACAAGGTGGCGGAGGCGGCGGATGTGGAGAGCGTTGCCACAGGAAATGTATTTTTGCCCAGCAGAGCAGAGATGGAGGGGCAGCAGGAGGCGGTGGCTACGGCAGACGCTCCGCGCACGGGGCCTCAGCAGGTTCAGAACTTACTTGCGCAACCGATGGAGAGCATACAGAGCGCGGGCAGCGCCTTCAATTCTGTGCAACTAACACCGGTGACCGTCATGATGGTGAGATTGGGGCTATCAGCGTATGCGTGCATGGGTGTGTATGTGCTTGTGCTGTGGTTTTGTGTGTGTTTTTGTGTGTGTATGTGTGTGTGTGTGTGTATGTGTATGCGTGTGTGTGTGCATGCTCTTGTGTTAACTTTTTTTTTGTGAGTGTCTGTGTCTCTGTGTGTGCGCGTGAGTGCCTGTGTCTCTGTTGGTTGTATATACGTATATGTGTGTATTTGTGTTTGTGCGTATTTGCGTGTGCATGTGCTTGTGTCAGTGTGTTTGTGTTTGATTGTGCATTTGTGTGAATGTGTGTGTGTGTGTGTGTGTGTGTGTGTGTGTGTGTGTGTGTGTGTTTTTGTTTGTGCACGTGCCTGTGTTTACTTGTTTGAGTATGGGTGTTATTGTGCGTGTATATTTGTTTGTTTATGTGCGTGTGTGACTGGGTGGCATGGTGATGGTGTGTGGGTGGGTGTTTGTTGTGTATGCGTGTATGTGGGTGTCTGGAGCGAGGGGGGGCATGTCGACTCTGTATTCAGGTATTGCTGCACCAGGCGCTATGTTTCAGGCTTTCACCCCACACTCTGATACTCTCTCCCTTTGGCGCAAAGGTTTTAGTGATGTCCACATTCACAGCGCTCGGGGCGGCCATGTATGCGGTCATCAAAGTCATGCAGCCCTCACTGAAGGTGGGCGCCAATGCCGGGAAGTTCCTCAGCACACTATCTGTAAGGGAGGTACAGGGGATGCCTGGCTGGATATGTGGTGGTATTTAATCTAGATTACGCGTATAGGCGACGGAAAAGGCGGCAAAGGCGATGGAGCTGGCGGCCAAAGATCTGCAGACAGCGGCGAAGGGGATGAAGCAGACGTCCGATATGTTTCAGGTAAGGCAGCCAAGGGACCTGTCATATAGGTGATGTATCTGACTAGAGAGTGTGCGATTTGGTGACGGGTGTTGTGGAAGATATTTTGGGGACGGGAGAAGTGCTGACAGCATTGATGGTTTGCTGGTGGACAGGCCGATGTCCCCGTCTTGTTCGCCGATCTACAAACTACTAGTAAAGAGTTCACCGAGTTGGGCCAGACACTGAACGTTGTCAGTGGTAAGCGAGCCTTCTCTATGCGTCTTTCGCTCTCTATTCTCAAGCACAGACGCGCCCACACACACACAGACATGCATTCTCTTTCACACACACACACACTCTCTCTCTCTCTCACACACACACACACACACACACACACACACACACACACACACACACACACACACACACACACACACACACACCACATCACACCACACTCCAGCGTACGCACACCACAACACTACAAAGAAGCGATGTGAGGTGGAATCTTGTATGTATTCCACTTAGTGTGGCTGTTGTTTTGCTCGAATTCGCAGGTGGTTGGGTTGGTGCACCAAAGAGTTCTAAGTCCCGAAAACAAGATGAGGTGGGAAGCAAGCCGGCGAAGACCACAGTCACTCGCAACGGGGTCCCATCATCCTATAACCGCCCCTCCTCCCCCGCTCGCCCCTCCTCGATGCGAGGCAACGGCGCGCGGGCGTCCGCTTCCTCGGCGCGCTCGCCTCCGAAGCAGCCCAACGGTGCCGATAGCAAAGCGGAGCGGCGGGATATGCTGGAGAAAGAACAGCGGATGAGCTCTGGCGAGAGTGTGGGAGAAGCCACTGAAGAGCAGCGCGACATACAGCCGAAGGGCTGGTATGGCGGGACCGTATCCAATCTGATGTGAGTTGAGGGCCTCGTGTGTGTGTGTGTGTGTGTGTGTGTGTGTGTGTGTGTGTGTGTGTGTGTGTGTGTGTTTGTGTGAGGGGTGGGGGATTGGAGAGACTCATGTGTGTGGGTGGGTGAATGTGCGAGTATGGTGCGTTAGAGAATTATGTATGGAAGCGATTAAGGTGCATGGCTAGCAGGTCATGGGGTTGAGCAACGCTTGATGACACGCTGGCGGCTGTTTTGTGGTTACTCAGGCGGATGACTCGCGATGTGAGCAAGCTCACCGATGTCATCTCTCCGACTGTGTCGAGCATCAAAGATAGAATCGGCGGCATGGCGCTCGTATTCGATGCAAAGTACAGGGTGAGTTTCTCGGAGCCGTGTTCGAAGCTTCCCCACCCCTCTCTCCTCCATTTCTCCCACTGTAACTGGCATTCGGTAAATGATTGGTTTATAGTAAGGTGTTGGTAACTTAAGCTTAGTTAAAAACTTTTTAGAAAAGTAGTACCCTTGATACAAATTCATTTACACATTTCACAATTTACTAATAGAAATCTGCACTGCGAAGATTTTACTGTTTTTTTTTGGCCTCAAGTGTAATCTGATCGCATGCCCACGCCGGTCCTGGGGATTGTGCGTGGCTGCATATGGTGCAGGCGGAGGTTGAGCGTCGCCAGCGGGCAGAATCGGTTCGGAGTTGGATCGATGATTGGCGGGCTCGGACCGGCGTCAAGCACATAACGAGCGCGGGTGTCCCAGCGGATGCGAGCAAGGCCGTTGACGGCAGCAGAGCGGGAGGGTCTGCCAGTGAGGCAACAATTCCAAAGGTGCGAGCGCGAGCCAAGGCGCGCGCGCGCGTGTGTGTGTGTGTGTGTGTGTGTGTGTGTGTGTGTGTGTGTGTGCTCAAGTTTTCGCTTCATGAGCTGAGAGAGGGAAAAAGAGCGTGCGTGCGCCAGCACAGCAATTGAGGGAGTGATGGTTAAATATGTTTGCCTGGAAGGGGAGGGGTTGCATGGGGTGGAGGCAGATAGAGCAGGCTCGCATTTCTCTTGCACATGATAAATGTCGCGATGCGGCTGAGGTTGCGTAGGCCTGCTGACGTTCGATCCTTGGTTGGCGGCACGGCGGCAGGAGAGGGAGGAGTTGATGGCGAGCCTGAGCGCCACCGCGGTGTTTGACTCCTCATTCGAGGACGAGGGGTACAACCGGAACTGGCTGGGCTGGGAGCAGGAGGGACCCTCAAAGTCGTGGGACGACTCCTCAGAGCCGCTGGCGTAGGCTCCCATTCTTGCTCATCCTAATCTATCTATATTATTTTCCTGAACAGTATAACGTTTGTCGTTCAAAGGTCGCGCTTGTTGGGTTGGAATGATGGCCTGGGTTGGCACGGGGATGTTATGTTTCAGGAGCGGGATGGACATTGGGTATAAGGACATCATCAATAGCGCGGAGGAGCTGGCGATGACGGGCGGCTCGCGCACCGCCGTGTTCCACCTGTTTGACAAGCTTGTCCCCGACCCCGACTCCGACCTCCGCTTCCTCCACCGCTCCCAGAGCAACATCCTGATCAGCATCGACGACGATGATGACTACTTTGAGCGCGAGGCGTATGTGGACGCCGTGACACCGCTAGATGAGCGCCTCTTTGTCGGCTCTGACATTGCGGTGACTCGGCTGTCCAAAGGACGGCGCAAGTCCTCCGGCGGTGGCTCGGGTGCCAGCCCCCCCTCCTCGGATTCCGGCCCCCCGGGTTCACATAGCTCATTAGATCGGCAGAGGAAGAGGCAGGCGTAGTGCGGGTTGTGGCTGCCCTGTGGTGTTGACGGCAGGGTATCCCGCTGGGCCTTGTAGTGTAGGTAAACCAGAATGGCTGTTCGTTTCCCTGTTACGTCAGGGGGGTGGGTTGGATGTTGGTGGCAGGAATGAGATGGGCAGTGACATGATGGAAGGTCGTTAGGTCAGAGTGGCAGCTCGAGGGTGTTGGATAGATACTGTTTGCGGGTCTTAGAATGCGACAGTAACCATCAAACCACCACCATTCCTACCCTGTCCATGCAACCTTACCCCCTCTCGCCTCTTTGACACTCTTCTTCATCGCGTATGGCGTGGAAATGTGGGATCATTTCTACCTTGATCAGTCCACTGCGAGGCGTAGTTGTGTGTTTTGGGTTCACTGTTGTGACCGTAATCGGTTTCCCATCTTGCTCGGCGTTTGAGATTGCTCCCCCCCCCCCCGCTCTGTGTCCCATGTTACGTCAGTGCCTTGCAAGTATTACCAAGTGTGCTCATTGCTTGCGGTAGCTGTGACCTGTCATTGGCTCCTTGCGGTATGTCGCAGGCCAGGGGGCAGACTAACTGCTTCGCTATATGTATGGCTATCGTGTTTGCTGAATTTTCACAATTGAGAACATTTGGTTCGATTATGTCTGTTGTCTCCGCATCCGTTTTCCTTGCAACAAGTGTAAACCGAGGAGCCAAATGTAGAAAATTAGGAGATGGGCGCGAGGAGGTGACGTACTCCCGTAGTAAGTTGAAGGTAATGTTGAAGGCATGCGAACATACACCCAAGAACAAAAGCCCGAAAACGTCAAGAACCTATGTGCGGGCGTTCATAATGAGAAACCTTGCTCCCGGCCGCTTGCAGCGATATCCCATTGTGATTTGAGGACCTCGTCCTCCGGCCCGGCATTTCATCGGCGATTGCCATAGAAAAGCGTAGATAGGAATTCTCGGGGCCTGCGTTTCAACTTGGCGCTGCATGTCGTTTCCGACGGTACACTTGCAAGGCCCACTCCTCTAGCGTGAAGGTGAGAGAAACGGGGCTGTGAGTGAGCAAACGTTTCACGCATATGCCCCTTGCGTGCGGCTGGCATCCGCGCACGCCCGTATACTCTGTCGATGGCCGTATGTTGCGTGCCATGTAAAGCTGTCTCTCGGCGTCTCGCCGGGTTGTCGAGCCAACCATTTTGTAGCCGCACATAGTGACGCTCACACATTGGCCCATGTTGGACCGCGCAGTCCCGGACATCGGGGCGCGTGACTATTATGGGCTGAGCTGTCCATGCATCGGGTATGGCGTGACACCCGCATGCGAGTCGCGCACAACGTCTCCACAGTCGGGGCGTGCGTGGCGTGTGTCTGCCGCTTGAGCTCGCATCGCCGAAAATGCACGAGCGTCACATGTGATAGACCCACCGCTATTGGGCCGCGCGTGAGACCAAAGTCATTGGTGCGCCTCAACGGCCTTATTGTCGGGGCCGCGAGTGCTTTCGGGCGGGCCCATCGCAAATTCCAACTTCGGCGGCCCGTTATCTTGGGGCTCTACTCAATGTGCGATATGCGTTTGAGGAGTTTGAAATATGGGTGTCAAGTACGGCATCTTCATAGGTCGCCAAAAATTAGCAAATTGTTGGTTTTGTGCATTTTATTGAGTTAGCTTTCCGTTGCGACTTTCGGAATTATATGCTGTTCCATCCTCAAAAATTTATGCCACATTGTATCCGTGTCCCTTGGTAGACCACCGCCTCCCCTCCCGTGCTTTCCGCAGCCCCACATCAGACTCCGTCACTGCTCACACCACCGACGGCGTCCGCCTCCCACGAGCCTCGCTAGGCACGAGCGGCCTTGGCAGTGTATGACGCTGCGCTTGGCGTGTTTGACGCCCTCGCCCGGCGTGGGCATAAATACAAACGGTTGTGCGTCCAACACAGCCCCGCTTCGTGTAGCGTGCCACCCTCCTACTGACTTTTTGCGAGTGACCCAGACGCAGGCCATGGTGTGAGAAGCACGCTATGATGCTTGTCCTCTCGGTGGTTTGTAGCCCGCAGTGTGGAGTGTGAGCAAAAAAATCCCATGGGCATGGATTTCTTGTATCGCCATGTCCAGTTAGCATGGCTCCTTCTTATTACGAACACTCTTATCAATAAAATTTTAAGCTTAAAATAGCGACAACCACGGCTTTTCCGTGCTTTGGCGTTGCACGGGCATTGCATGGGGCATCGCGCTCGAGTAACCCAGTCCGCGTAGCAGGCACTACTAAGTGACAAGGCTTTTGGTACCGTTTTCAACATATTTACACGGCTTGGCCAAATGCGCGCATTTTGCGCAATTATGAGACAACAAAACATCTCCGCGAGCTACTCCGTGGCACGCCTTTTCACAACTTTTTGTGCTTCAACTTCGGTTGACGGCCGAATATGTAAGGCGCGCACTGGATTGGTAATATATAAAATACAAGGGATTCAAGCGATTTGGTGAATTGTAGGCCAATTGTAGGGCTTTGTACACCCTACTAGAGGATGCTATTGAGTCCCGTTTCGACCTTTTTTACTTGAGTGTAGAAATCGACATGCTGCAGTCCATGGCAACGACGGAAAGAATGTGGCAATATACACTTTGGCGCCATGGCGGGGCGGGGCAATGTGAGGAGGAAATCTTTACTATGGCGGGCGTTACTTTCCGCCCCTCATAGTAGGGCGGAAGCATGAAATGAAAGTGGCGCGTGTATAGAACCGGAGGGCAAACAACATGGGGGCATCCTCCACATTGGGTTTTTTACATTTCAATGCAATTTGTTGATATATCGCCCATTTCTGCCCCAATCATCGAAACTCACAACCGTCAATCACACAGCTCACATCACCGCGGTATGATAATATTGTGATGAGGCGGTAAATTTCTAAGTGTGTGAAATAAATGAAGTCCTTGGTATTATCATAAGCACGACGGGGCACATGATATTGAAATTGAAATTGAAATTGTTTACAACAATACCAGTATAAACCGGCTGCTGTCTCTGCCCCCCCCCCCCATTCAACGCCAATTATTTTTGGACTTATAAGCTGGAGATAGACCGTGAACCACTAATCCCAACCTTTCCATTGGCAGTGACGATACCGTCCAAAACATAAACGTAATCAAGTATTTGTTAGTTTTTGATCTATACGTATTTTTTTGGATACAGTATGAAATAAAAAGTGTCGCTAGTCTCCACGATACGCGGCCTTCTCTAGCCGCTGCGGGGATGCTGATCAGCGAGGCTGGTCAGCGTGAGCTGGTCGGGGCGAACGTGCCTGACCTCGGGTACCGTGCGACTCCGGTCGTGCCGGAGCTAGGGGGAAAGGCATGTGAAAAACCCCCTCGCTCGGTTCTTCGTCGGTCCCGTCTCGATCCTTGCTCTTCCTAGCCCGAGGTAGTAGGTGCTCCTCCCGACGCACTTTGCCACCTAGCCGAGTCTTCCCTCCTCCTTCGGGGGCTAGGAAGAGTAAATAACTAAGCTGCAGACGGTGTCCGGCTGGCTCTCTTGCCTCCATGCCAGATTTTCTCTTGTCCCATGTCCTTGTTCAGTCTGTTTCCAACACCCATTTGATCGCGCTGTGGCCGGCCGTACCCTCCCCCGGTGGTTTACGTTGTTAGGGGGGCGCCTTTACGAGCAGTGTGCCGTTACGATAACCTAGGCACACTGCCTGAGGCACCCTCTCGATAACCGGGTACCCACTAGGGGAGGGGTGGGTCGGACACATGGATCGAGTCGCCGAACCACAAAAGATGTTGGGTACGGGAGTATTTATCCAAAACCCCCCCGTACCGGGTTTTTCTGGTGGCGGTCGATCCTAAGGATCGCCGCCGCCAGACCGTGCCGCTCCTCCGACCGCGACCCACCTCCTTCCTCCGTAGCTTCAAGCCTCTCTCCTAGGGCAGACTTAAAGCTATTGCAAGGGTGGCGGCTGCTAGCGAGCGCCGTGCCCTAGCGTTGCTTCCCGGCTGTCCGCCGCCAGCTTCAACACACCCTTGCTCGTCCCACCGCTGATCCGTCCGTACCCTTCCTCGCCAAAAAAAAGTCCACAGACATCGTTCCCGCCGTGACGGGAGAATGTCTGTGAGTATTTGGTTGCTGAAAAAACATATCGGACAGGCCGAGCGGGAAATCCCTGTGCTGGTGTACGGATATTATGTTTCTCCAAAACCTCCGGACATGGCGTCCCGACAGCTGCTGATCCCACGGATCGCAGCTGTCGGTACCTCGTTCAGCCCCCTACCATGCCAGGCATGGCACGGCTACGGGGTTACCAGCGCCCAGCGCGTGGAGGTAGAGGTAGGTGCCGACGGGCCTGCGAGCGCACCCCCCTCCGGGGCCGCCGCCGCTGCGCCGCCGGCGGGCACCCATGATGATACCTAGAACCGATATTTTGTCGGAAGTCGGGAGATCGCGAAGATATGCATCATGGCATCTCAAAAACGTCTATAGGAATTTTGCAAGATGTTATTATTAAACAATGCAAACACAGATAGTGTGGAAGATAACTTACGCAAACGTAGTTACAGTCACAGTCCCGCAAACGGAACAGTCACGGGGACAACCAGCCTACAGGCGTGGTGTCGGGACAATATAAGTGTAAGAGATGTAGCCTAGCGACGGCTATGTACCGAGTCAAACAGTTTATCGGTATGTCCGATCTAGACATGTCCTAATCATATCTAGAGTAGCTTACAATAGCTATCTGCAACTAATACGTATACGGTATTACTTACAACACTCCCCCTGAAGGTAGCTACGGAATGAAGCGTTGCATTGGGTCTTGTCCTCCAAGGATCGCACTTCGGTGTCTTGCCAGTGCAGGTCCTGGGAGGGGTTTGGTGAGTATGTCAGCCACCATCTGGTCAGTGGGGAGGTACCTCAACTTTATGGTTCCCCGCTCCACGTGGTCTTTGAGGAAGTGCCACTTCATACCGATGTGCTTAGTCTTCTCGCTGACCAAGGCATTTTGGGAGTATGCAATGGCGCTTTGGTTGTCCTCCCAGATGGTGGTGGTTTCGGTGATGGGGGAGTTGAAGATTTCCCCCAGGAGTTGTCGGAGGTGGAGTCCCTCCTTGGTGGCGTCAGCCGCAGAGTAGTACTCGGCTTCACACGTGGATTGAGCCACACAAGTCTGTTGTTTGGACTTGTAACTGGCTGGCCCGCGTCCGAGGGTGAAGAGATAGCCGGAGCGAGACTTGCGGGTGTTGTTGTCGTTGGCCCAATCAGCGTCGGCAAAGCATGTGAGTTGGAGGCTGTGGTTCAGGCCCCCCCCAACGTCAGACGCATGTCGATGGTGCCATGGAGATAGCGGAGGACCCTTTTTCAGAGCCTGCAAGTGTGCCTCGGTGGGTGAGGCTTGGGCGGAGCCGAGGATGCTCAATGCCGTGGAGACATCGGGGCGGGTACAGACGGCTGCGTACTGGAGGCTGCCCAAGAGGCTGGGGTAGACGTCCTTGGCCACCCCGGTGAGAGAGGGCGAATGCATGTGTGCGAGGCCGGCGAGAAAGCCCGGGTCCATCGGAAGTGACGACGGCTTAGAGTCGGACATGCCGTACTTGGCGAGTATGTCGCGCATGTACTTGGACTAGTCCAGCGAGATTGTGCGCGTGGAGCGATCGCGGGTAATGTGCATGCCGAGGAGTTGGGAGAGGTCGCCTAGGTCCTTGATCTTGAACCGTGCTCCGAGTTGAGCTTTGAACGATGCGAGCCAAGTGGCATCATTGCAGGCCGCGGGAATGTCATTGACGTACAAGGCGATCATGGCGAAAGCGTGGCCGGTGCGGAAGATGTAGATACACGGGTCGGAGACGCATTGTTGCCATCCATGGTCGACGAGCCATGCACGAAGTAGCATGTTGAAGTCGCGGGGGGGCTGCTTAAGGCCGTAGAGGCAGCGCTTGAGGTGACAAACCTTGAACGTGCCATCGGTGAAGCCGAGGGGCTGGCGGATGTACACATCCTCCCGGATGGGAGCGTAGAGAAACGCTGTGTCGATGTCAAGCTGGCAGAGTTCAAGGTCGCGGGCGGCTGCGATGGTTAGGAAGAGACGCAGACTGGCCATGCGGATGACCGGGGAGAAGGTCTCCGTGTAGTCCAGTCAGCGCGTTGGCTGCACCCCTTGGCGACGAACCGCGCTTTGAAGCGGGAGACGTCGCCGGCTGTATCCGACATGACTTTGAAGATCCACATGATGTTAACGACCATGCGGCCGGGGTGGAGGTCCACAAGGTCCCACGTGCCGTTGCTGATGAGGGAGGAATACTCATGTTGCATAGATGCTTGCCACTGGGGGGCTTGGGCGCTGTTCAGCGCAGCCCGGTAGGATTTTGGTTCCACACACTCCCGGGCGGAGAGAAGGGCGACGGCAGTAGGGGACGTGCCGGCAGGTGTGTGTGGGAGACCCGTGATAAGGTCGGGGACGTGAGGGTGCTCAAATATGTCCTCTTGAGCTTTGCCTTGTTCATGATCACAACACGCCGTCACGAGGGTCGGGGGGTAGTCGGACAAGTGGGCAACCATATTACCGTATCGAATGGGGTGTGAGCGGAGCCGAGCATGGCGAGGGGCTGCCGGGGGGGGGTAGGGATATGGGTAATGTGAGGGCGATGGGGTGGGATAGGGGTGAGTCTGCGGGTACGTCGTCCGAAGAGTCGGTGGAGAATGCTGGCCATCACTTCATAAGCCGACATGAGGTAGTGTTGTAAGTAATACCGCATACGTATTAGTTGCAGATAGCTACTGTAAGCTATTCTAGATATGATTAGTACATGTCTAGATCGGACATACCGATAAACTGTTTGACTCGGTACAGAGCTGTCGCTAGGCTACAGCTCTCATCACTTCTGTTGTCCCGACACCACGCATGTAGGCTGGTTGTCGCCTTAACTGTTCCGTTTGCGGGACTGTGACTGTAACTACGTTTGCGTACGTTATCTTCCACACTAACTGTGTTTGCATGGTTCAATAGGTTATGGGCCCCCGCCTCACGTCACTCACGCGCGACAACCTGGTTCGGCGAGCTGCGATCGACAGCTCTCCCGCAGAAGGCAAGTTTCCTTAGACTCCTAGTACTTTCAACCTGTAGTCGGCGGTATCGCCAGTATAAACTGCGATTTTAAAACCCGCCACCACCCCTCTTAAGTCATCGAACCCGTCCGGGACAGTCACGACGGCCACACCCTCCACCTGCAGAGCACTGTCGATACTACCCAGGGTGTCCTCGAGCTCCTCCGTGTGCAACTGACGCGCCTTGACGCGTATCTCGACTCGCGGTCGGCCGCCATTGCTGCTCTTCCTGGTGCGGCTGCTATATCGCACCCCCCTGTCGCTCAGCGCCGCCACGATGCTCACCTCGCACACTTTCCGGACGGCCACCACGTGCACACCCTCCCCCTCGAACACCCCCCGGATACTCTCGCGCTGCTCGTTGCGCAAGTGGCGCGCTTGACAGCTCGCTTCGACTCGCAGTCGGCCGAGGGTGCTGTTGTTGCTGCGGGTGCTAATCCGCACCCCAATGTAGCTCAGCGCCGCCACAATGCTCACCTCAAACCCGTCCGGAATAGCCACGAGGGCCACACCCTCCCCCTGCTTATGCATCCCCAGCTTGGCTCCGCCCCACAGGACGCACATTCACCCTTGTCTGCTGCTACCGCTGCAGCCCCTGTTGGCGACACCGCCGTCGCACAACGCCGTCCCGATGCGCACCGCGAGCTCTCGCGTCCCGAACTCGTAGGTGAAGACTTGCAACCACCTCCCCAATACCCCCCCGCTGATTCTGCCCTACACGACATCGCAGTTGAACAACTCCCGCCACCCCCTCCCTATCCCCCCGTTGGATATGCCCCTCACCACCCCATACCTCTCATCCCGGAGACGCCCTCTCACGGCGTCCCCCCCTCCCGTGAGCACCCGCATTCGTACGCCCCGCCGCCTCCCATGGCCGGCCGCTCTCCCTTTCCCGGTGTCCCACCTCTTCTTCCCTTCCATGGACATCATTCTTCCCCAGCCCAGCGTGGCGACCACACACCCGGTGGCCGTCGTCGCCCAACCGTTGACCCCATAGTCATCGGGCGACCGACACACGCAACCCCCGACTTTGACCCAGACGTCCACCCCAGTCTCTTGGGCAGCCCCCACTATGCCCCCGTATGCACGCGCCCCGCTGTCTCCACGGTCTTGCGCATCCTTGGCTCCGCCCATGCCTCACCCACGGAGGCACATTGGCGCGCTCTGCAAAATGCCCTCCGCTCCCTTCATGGCACCATCCACATGCGCCTGACGTTGGGGGGGGGCCTGGACCACAGCCTCCAACTCACAGGCTTTGCCGACGGTGACATGCTCACCAAACTCCTCCCAGGTCCAGCACTGGCAAGACGCCGAAGTGCGATCCTTGGAGGACAAGACCCAACGCAACGCTTCATCCCATAGCTACCTGCAGGGGGAGTGTTGTAAGTAATACCGCATACGTATTAGTTGCAGATAGCTACTGTAAGCTATTCTAGATATGATTAGTACATGTCTAGATCGGACATACCGATAAACTGTTTGACTCGGTACAGAGCTGTCGCTAGGCTACAGCTCTCATCACTTGTGTTGTCCCGACACCACGCCTGTAGGCTGGTTGTCGCTTTAACTGTTCCGTTTGCGGGACTGTGACTGTAACTACGTTTGCGTACGTTATCTTCCACACTAACTGTGTTTGCATGGTTCAATAGGTAGTTTGTGTCAAAGGCGTTGATGACGCATTGCTTCGCTTGACCGTGTGGGCCGCTGCTGGAAATACTGCGCAGCATGAGGAGACCGAGGTTGTGGGGGTGGATGGCAGCGGAGCCATCAACCGTTTGGCATGTGTCGTTGTAGTCGTCAAAGGTCTGGCGCATGTAGTGGACATAGTCACTGAGTGACTGACCATGGCACTGTCTGACCATCACGATGTCCAAGAGCGACAAGGAGCGAGCAAAAGACCGACAGTCGAGGCGTTCACACAGGATGTCCCACGCGGCAGCGGCGCAGTCAGGGCGGGCTGGAGAAACGCATTTCATCGCTTTGTCAGCGCGCTGATTTTCGCGCTGGCTGCATGGAGAAGCAGCGTGTAGGCGTAGTGCTGTGCTGGTTCGTCGAGCCAAACGCCGGAGTCGCGGATGGCCACCTGCGGAATGAGATATGCGGCCTTGATGGAGAGGAAATTAATGAAGGTCCTCTTCCATTGTCCGTGGTCGGGCCCATGACGGGGACCGACATTTTCATGGACCGGTTGAGGGCGTCCTTGTCGAAGCCGGGGGATTCGTGTGCCGCCCGGCCGATGACTACCGGGTCAATGGTGGGGCGACGACTGCCACGGGTGGTGGGGTCGCCACGCTGTGTCGGGGGAGAATGCCGGCCATGGAAGGGAGGAGGTGGGCCACCGGGAAAGGGAGAGCGTGCGGCCATGGTACGCGGCGGGCCGTACGGGTGCGGGTGGTCACGGTAGGGGGGGACGAGGTGAGAGGGCGCCTCCGGGATGTGAGGTCCGGGGTGGTGAAGGGCATATCCAGCGGGGGGGAAGGGGGGGGTGGTGGGAGGTGTTTAACCTCGAGGTCGTGACGCGAGGGGTCGCGGTGCGCATCGGCACGCGAGGGGTCGCTGGGCGCATCGGGACGGCGCTGTGCGACTTTGGGGTCGCCAACAAGAGTTGCAGTGGTAGCAGCAGCGAAGGCCGTTTGTGCGTCCGGTGGGGCGTATCCAGGCTGGGGATGCACAAGCAGGGGGAGGGTGTGCACGTCGTGGCTGTCCCGGACGGGTTCGAGCTGAGCATCGTGGCGGCGCTGAGCGACAGGGGGGTGCGGATTAGCACCCGCAGCAGCAACAACAACAGCCTCGGCCGACTGCGAGTCGAGGCGAGCGTTAATGCGCGCCATTTGCGCAAGGAGCAGCGCGAGAGTATCCGGGGGGGGATCGAGAGTGCTCTGCTGAGAGCATGAGTCACGTGAGTCAGGAGGTGAAACAGGCGGAGAGTCGGCAGAGCGAGTTTTCGGCGCCATTTCGACACAGGGCGAAAAAGAAAGAGCTGAATAAAAAACAGGCAGCGGTAAAAACCGCTAGCCGGACTCGTGCCTAACAGTGGTTTCAGAGAGACGGCATGATGCCCGCCGACCCCTCGGCATGTAGCCCCGGGGTGTCTCAAAGCACCTTGCTGTATACTCCACCCAGTGTGGGGCAAAAGTCGAGGCCAAGGCCAGGACAGGTGGAGCGCTGCGCTGGCGGCTGAGTCGCTAGGATAATGTAAATATAAAAATGGTAAGCTACGGCTGGCGTGCAACATGTGGATGCGTATTCACCCGATAGTGCGCCCCCCCGTTCTCCAGCTTGGACATGTGTGCACCATGTCCACACACGACGAGTGCGTCGGTGTGGGTGGCCGGCTATCTCCGTCGACTAGCTGACTTAAGGGGGGTGGTGGCGGGTTTTAAATCGCAGGTTATACTGGCGATACCGCTGACTACAAGTTGAAAGTACTAGGTGTCTATAGAAACTTGCCTTCTGCGGGAGAGCTGTCGATCGCGGCTCGCCGAACGAGGTTGTCCCGCGTGAGTGACGTGAGGCGGGGGCCCATAACCTATTACACCATGCAAACACAGTTAGTGTGGAAGATAACTTACGCAAACGTAGTTACAGTCGCAGTCCCGCAAACGGAACAGTCACGGGGACAACCAGCCTACATGCGTGGTGTCGGGACAACAAAAGTGTAAGAGCTATAGCCTAGCGACAACTCTGTACCGAGTCAAACAGTTTATCGGTATGTCCGATCTAGACATGACCTAATCATATCTAGAGTAGCTTACAATAGCTATCTGCAACTAATACGTATACGTTATTACTTACAACAGTTATATATCGCATGTGCGCGTTCATATAATCGCTTTACAGTCAACGTCCACACAATCCTACCTGTGGAGGTATGATTCACCACGTAGATAGGGTGTGCATGTGGGAAAGTGAGGTGACATGTTGCCCGGCCAATGAAAGGAATTTTTTGGTCGTCGGAGCCCGCACCGCCGAAATTGCGTAAATGGCATATTTGATAGTGAATATTTGCGCTTCGGGAAGCGCATGAGGCTAATGCTATAATAGGAGCGCCTCAACGGATCTACGAACTAGTGGCGGTTTGGGGTATGGTCTTGGGCGGGGTCGACGTGCAACCTAACTTTGTGGGCCTCATTGTGATCCCCAAACGTGCAATCTAATGTTGAATTGTTATTCATAATTTGAGTACCAAGGCTAACTAGACTAGGCATCAACTTAATCTTGCCGATATTATATGACAGTATCGATGTCTTGAATTGATATCGGTGGTGATGGAATTGATATATTATCAAATTTACGATGTTGATGGAGTTGATGTTTTTGAACAAATTTGTCGATGGCACCTCTAGCCGACGACTAATTTAAATACATCGTAGGTCTATTAATGCTTGTCTTACATCAATCGGATGTGCGCTATCGCCAAATATTGGACATTGTTGATAATCATATGATAAACCTTGAAAATTTTGTTACTATTAGATGGTATAATAACAAAGGCCCTCGTGGCTTCGCGTTAATGTCGATATCACAAGTCCTAGGCGCCAGCCGGCGGAGCATTGATGGAGACCGCGGAGGAGACGGAGCGCGTTCGCATTTCCGTTGGCACCCCCCCCCCCCCCCCCCCCCCCACCTCTTTGTGGTGGACTTACTATTATGGGCTTTGTGCTAGCTAGACACAGCACGGGGCTCAACCTTGTCGGGGTTGCATGTCGCCGTGGATTGGTTGGCGGGTGCTTCCCCACGTTGGGATGCATGCCTTCGTGTGTCACGGCTTTCTTATCCCACGCCGTGGGGCCACATACGTCTTTGCGAAACGCCCTGCGTCTTGGGATGAGTGGCGTCGCATATCACCTTGCTCAACCCTTTTGTATTCCTTTCTCACCCTCGCGTGGGGCTACTCAGCCACATTAATCCCATGTCGATCTCTTTGTTGGTTCCCTTTCGTATGTATTCTTTCCGGTTGCCTTGTTTGCGACCTTTCTTGTGACCATGGCGCGTCGCCAATTATTCCATTTTTGGCTTGTCGTCCGTTCGTGTAATTCTTTATGCTTTCATCTTGATCATATGTTGTACTCATATCATAATTCAGATGGCATGGGCCCTAAATTCAAGCGCCAAGGTGTTAGTTAATGGGAATTATATACGCCGATTCCCTTTTAATCGCGGCTTTGCATGTGTTGTGCGTGGTGAGTTCATGCAACGTATGTCGACTGCCTCTAGGGCTCTCTCTGGTCATATTTACGAAATGCATGTTGTTAATGGTAGGCTCAGAGTGTACTGACCGAGGTGGTCCGAACACTGGGCATTGGTTAAAGAAAAGGAAGGAATCTAGGTGGCAAGTAATGTCCCACTGTGTTAACAGTCTCCGGGTCTACTACAGTACCGGCCACTTCGAAATAAGTACTCCAAGTACGACTGCTCCTCCAGCCAGCTCGTACTCGTAGTACTGTCTCCCTTCTCTTCAACCTCCGCACGTGCTCCCCACGCTCCACATCCTAAATCGTCCGGGGGATTTCAAGGGGTTGTAGTTCAAGGGAGTTGTATGGTGTGGCCGTTCCGCCGGGTGACGCAACCTCCAAGGGAGGACGTACATTGTTCCCTCACCAAACCTGCACGACAAGGGTATCGTTGGTGTTCGCGCTATCGCATCTATACAAAATCGGGGCCAGTCGCCAAGCGTTAGTAACCTCGACATAGACCAATCGTTCACAGGGCGGGGGGGGGGGGGGGGGAAGGCCAGATTGCCAGTCAGTGTTACTCGAGAGAGAATGGCGAGCGACCCACAGGTCGCTGCCTTTTAGCCTGGTGCTACGCGCCTAGAAAACCTGCATTTTCTGTCGCTCCGTTCCAGTGCGCAGTACAGCACAAGTTCGTACTGCTTACTTCCACTGCACTCAGAAAACTCCACGTTTTCTATGCACTACACCATGCAATCAGGCAGGACCTGATACGACAACTCACTTGTTGGGTAGGCTCAGAGTGTACTGACCGAGAGTTTAGCAAGATCGGCGGAGCCAGAGGTCGTGTGCGAAATATTACAGAGGTTACAGCGAATTCTACCGATTTGAAAACTAATTACCAACTCTGCGGAGCCAGAGGTAGTGTACAAACAGTATGTACAATTTCAAGCGACTCCTGTTGCGCAACTTATCATTTGTCGTGCGGGTACTAGGAAGGGTTCAAAGTCACGCTCATAAGAGCCGTAGCGGTTAAGCACGTCGGACACTCGTGGTCCTACTTGAATCAATATTCTTGTGTGAATTATTGTTCTTTGCCGTAGCACATATGTTATACATAATGCGTCAATTATGGCACACAAGGAACATAGTGAACCCGGCACGAGGGCCCGGAGCCTCATAGTAGGCGTTTAACTATACGGGGTAGCCTGGGTCGCAGGCCTACCAGATGATAAGTCTCATCTAAGCCGGAGCTTCTTCAGACGCCGCGTCAGAGCGGTCTGGCTCTCCCATGTAACACGGAGAGAACTATGCACTCAAAGTGCAACAGATATATATACGCCCATTCGGCGGGGGTCAGACCCGCAGGGGAAACAAAGTCAAACCGTGTTAACTTTATGATTTTCCATGATTGGCGGCTTCATTCGGGCATCTCTGTTGAAGGTGTCCGTAAGCACCTTAAGAAAGCATGGTTCTTATTGCCAATCGCCCCGTATAGGTGCGAGATGGACGGGGCTTAGTATTGTTCTAAGCGCCACCTCTGAAAGCGCCGTCAGGGCGACAAGGGACATGTAAGTTTGCGATACGGCTACAGCGACCATGAGGAGCGCCTACACGATTGGGACGTGGACGGCCACCGGGGCTAGCGCGTGCTGCCTTAGCAGCTTGTTGCGCGCGTACACCGGGTGTAAACGACACATCACAACCGTGGACTGAGTGGCCTCTACATGTATCTACCGAGAGGTTATTATGTTTTAAGGTCTTTAAGGGAACCAGATAAGGTGCTTGCCTTCATTTACGTGTACTAACGTGAAGAACAACTATCGCAACCATCTCACTACTAGTATTACAAGAGCCTACGCTCTATATATGAAGGAACCATATGAGGTGGGCCCGACTCCAATCATGAGTAAGAACGTGAAGAGTAAACATCGCAGCAAGCTTACTAGTATCACCATAGCATGAGACGAGATAGGCTCTGCATGTTGGTTTCATAAGAGCCTTAGTTTCCACGCGTGTCTTACAACCGTGGTTCTGCAACAATCTATAGCTTTATTGTTGTGTACTACCGTAGCAGGTGGGCATTCCAGCTTGCAAGTGACAAGGTTCAAGTGATTAACAGTTATACGTCAATCCTAGCACAAACTTGGCACGTGGGCCATTAGCCTCAGCGGTATTCAACTACACGGGGTAGCTTGATTCGCATGCCTACTATATTATGATACGGTCTTATTATCTAATCGGAGTTCTGCAGACGCCGCGTCAGAGCGGTCCGGCTCTACCATGTATCACGAGCATGTAGAGAAAACAACACAGTTCGAGTGTTACAGATAGCCTTACATGCGTTAAACTACACGGGGTAGCCTAGTTCGCAGGCCTACCAGATGATACGGTCTCATCCAAGCCGGAGCTTCTTCAGACGCCGCGTCAGAGCGGTCTGGCTCTACCATGTATCACGAACATGTAGAGAAAACAACACAATTAGAGTGTCCTTGCATGTGTTTAATTACACGGGGTAGCATAGTTTTCATGCCTACCGGATGATACATTCCCATCCATGCCGGAACTTCTTGGGACGCCGCGACAGTGCGGTCTTGCTCTACCTTGTATCAAGAAAATGTAGAGAGAATAACTTGCTTAGAGTGTAAAAGATGTGTACAAGCTACCGTAAGGAGAAAGCCCCAAAGGGAATATATAAAGCCTTACATTTGGTACTCGTACTAAGCACGTTGATTGACAGCAGAATTAGGGTCTGACTATATATCGCCCTATAGAGGGGTACGTTGTGGGCGAGGTTGGTTGTTTAAATGATTACCACTAGCTTCGAACGCGTTAATCGTAACGGGGAATTTAGATCGCAATATTTCCGAATGATACCGTCTCATCCGAGCCTGAGCTCAAGCACAAGTCACCACGAACAGCGGGCTTAACTCCATTCATGATGCTACATGAAGGGTAACCGCAATAAACACTAGCCTCACACGCAATAGTTGCACATGGAAATCTAGGTCGACGAATTCCGAGACGAAACAATCTCATGCGTCCGAGCCAGAGCTCACAGGTCACCATCAGCGGTGGGCCTTACTCCATTCATGTCGCCAACATAAAGAGTACACACAATAGCCACTAGTCTCGTAAGCCGTAATTGCACGGGATAACCATGGTCGCAGAATTGCACAGGCCGCCACGTGTGGTGGGCCGAACTCCATTCAAATATGTTGCGAATATGAAGCGCAAACACATGTACACACACGCGCGCGCGCGGCGAAGTAACGCCCTTGAGAAGCGGCAACCGTGAAAGTGGGCCACGTCCCACAAACTAACGTCCATGTGTATGGGGAAAAACGTAACAAGTGCCGTCGCGGCGGAAGGCGCATTCATTTAGAGCAACCCTGTGGAGGCAACTTCACCGTAAATAGTTCCAAAAACCCCCAACAAAGCGACAAGCACCGGACGGCTAGCCCTTCCATGTCTTAGCGCATGTGTACATTCGTGACACGTAACACCCGCGAGCGGAGTCCACATATTAACCTTATAAGAGCGTACGGCATATGTACAACATCCCTTCGAACAAATGAATGGGCTGGGGGCAACACTCATATGGTGTAGTGGGCTGACATGCACCACGCACTGTCACGCGAAGCTAAGCCGTAGGTGAGAACGATACCCTTTGATCTCACGTGAGCGCGGGGCTCGCCTAATTACTCGGAAGGCACATAGAGCGTAAAACATTCGCCGACTATTTAGTCACTAGTTAAAATCATATAATGCCGTGTAGTGACCGCATAGGCAGTCATAGCCGGACTATTGAAAACTGAGTGGTTGACATCACAGAGTCGTGTCGTCCGCAAGCACAAGGCTCACACAAATGTCCTCTACATGGAAGGAGTTCACGAGCCACTTCTACTACGAGACTTCACTCATTACGAAAGTCACCAAATTGGAGTGGGTCAATCACAAATATGAAGAAACAGGATGGTCATCCGAGCGTGGGTATAAAACAAATGTTGATGAAAGCAAACGCCACCCACAAGTTCACGAGAATAGGTGCTGGTGATAATCGATTCACATCAATGACGCACTTGGTGCTTAATCACAACCATCCGGGATCGCCAAGCTCACTAAAAATGCTACGGAAAGCGCATATTCTCACGTGTCCATATAAGCAAAAAGCGGGTGGAATCCAGCTCGGCACATCGTGGCCAGCTCGTCATATCAACACCACGGAGGGCTGGAGCCCGCATGATTGCTACGGAGCAGAGTACGTTTAGCAGATCATTATCCACCCATCAAGCTACGCACGCGAAAACGATGACAGACGCATAATAAATATGAAGTGGTCGAGCGCGGAGAGAGCGGAATCACACAGGCTGATTTTTTATTTATATATATATATATATATATATATATATATATATATATATATATATATATATATATATATATATATATATATATATTTTTAATTTTTTTAATTTTTTTAGGCGGTGCGCAATCGAGATCAATGTCCTGGTAACCAAGGAGATTTGCATTTATACCAGGTGGCCCAATAAGGCTATCTCGAAGCCACCACCGTCAGTGTTGGAATGCAACACTCGCGAGCGACCATCTCGGTTCTTGTTCCCCAGAACCTACAGACCCCAAGTCTTTCGTTACTACCGGGCGACCCCGCGCCACCCGTGCTAGCATACAGTCGCATAAATAGCTGAACGTGCCTGCACGTCCTTGACCCCGCCAGTATACACGTGATTCCAGAAAATGATATTATTTTCGTAACGCAAGTGCTGTCGCGAAGCACGAGCAATAGACTACAGAAGAACACTACATAGTATTTCACTACCTAGGGTAGGAACGCCATACCACCCGTGTGTTTGAGACTCACGGCCACGTATCGTGGGTGTAGGGAGCCGTACGGCGGACCTGCGGAAAAGGTGTTGTACTTCTAGAAGCCCAAGGCCAAGCACGTCAAGACCGTCATACGAGACGGTATGCATGGGGAACCTGTTGAACCGTGCATACACGATCAGTAAGGAAGGTAACTAACGCATACGTAGTTACAGTCACAATCACGCAAAGGGACAGTCACAGAGACAACCAGCCCGAGGCGTGGTGTCGGGACAACAGAAGTGTTAGAGCAGAAGCCTAGCGACAGCTCTGTACCAGTACAAACAGGTTATCGGTATGTCCGATCTAGACATGTACTAATCATATCTAGAATAGCTTACAATAGCTATCTGCAACTAATAACTAGAAGGTATTACTTACAACACTCCCCCTGAAGGTAGCTACGGGATGAAGCGTTGCATTGGGTCTTGTCCTCCAAGGATTGCACTTCGGTGTCTTGTGAGTGCTGGTCCTGGGAGGGGCTTGGTGAACATGTCAGCCACCATCTGGTCAGTGGGGAGGTACCTCAACTTGATGGTTCCCTGCTCCACATGGTCCTTGAGGAAGTGCCATTTCAGACCGATGTGTTTGGTCTTCTCGCTGACCAAGGCGTTCTGGGAGTACGCAATGGCGCTTTGGTTGTCCTCCCATATGGTGGTGGTTTCGGTGATGGGGGCGTTAAAGATCTCCCCCATAAGTTGTCGGAGGTGGAGTCCCTCCTTGGTGGCGTCGGCCGCAGAGTAGTACTCGGCTTCACACGTGGATTGAGCCACACAAGTCTGTTGTTTGGACTTGTAACTTACTGGCCCGCGTCCGAGGGTGAAGAGATAGCCGGAGCGAGACTTGCGGGTGCTGCTGTCGTTGGCCCAATCAGCGTCGGCAAAGCCTGTGAGTTGGAGACTGTGGTCCGTGCCCCCCCCCAACGTCAGGCGCATGTCGATGGTGCCATGGAGGTATCGAAGGACCTTCTTCAGGGCCTGCAGGTGGGCTTCCGTGGGGGAAGCTTGGGCTGAGCCGAGGATGCTCAACGCCGTGGAGACATCGGGGCGCGTGCAGACGGCCGCGTACTGGAGACTGCCCAAGAGGCTTGGGTAAACATCCTTGGCCACGCCGGTGAGATGGGGCGAGGACATGTGCGCGAGGCCGGCGAGGAAGCCAGGGTCCATGGGAAGGGACGACGGTCGAGCGTCGGTCATGTTGTACTTGGCGAGGATATCGCGCAAGTACTTGGATTGGTCCAAGGAGACGGTGCGTGCCGAGCGGTCACGGGTGATGTGCATGCCGAGTAATTGGGAGAGGTCGCCGAGGTCCTTGATCTTGAACCGTTCTCCGAGCTTGGCCTTGAACGATGCAAGCCATGCGGTATCATTGCAGGCTGCAGGAATGTCATCGACGTACAACGCGATCATGGCGAAGACGTGGCCGGTGCGGAAGATGTAGATGCAAGGGTCAGAAACGCACTGTTGCCACCCATTGTCGACGAGCCAGGCACGGAGGAGCATGTTGAACTCGCGGGGGGACTGCTTAAGGCCGTAAAGGCAGCGCCTGAGGTGACACACTTTGGACGTGCCATCGCTGAAGCCGAGGGGCTGGCGGATGTACACGTCTTCCTTAATGGGTGCGTAGAGAAACGCAGTGTCGATGTCAAGTTGGCAAAGCTCAAGGTCACGGGCGGCTGCGATGGTCAGGAAGAGACGCAGGCTGGCCATGCGGATGACAGGAGAGAATGTCTCAGTGTAATCTAGTCCAGCGCGTTGGCTGCACCCTTTGGCGACGAACCGCGCTTTGAAGCGGGAGACGTCACCGGCGGTGTCAGACTTAACTTTGTAGATCCACATGCTGTTAACTACCATGCGACCCGGGGGAAGGTCAACGAGTTCCCAAGTGCCGTTGTCCATGAGGGAGGAGTACTCCTGCTGCATAGCGGCTTGCCACTGGGGGGCCTGGGCGCTGTCCAAGGCAGCTCGGTACGATTTCGGCTCCACACACTCCCGGGCGGACAAGAGGGCGACGGCAGTAGGCGATGTGCCGGCAGGTGTGTGAGGGGGACCAGTGATAAGGTTGGGAACGTGAGGGTGTGCGAAGATGTCCTCTTTGGCTTTGCCCTGTTCAGGGTCACAACACGCCGTCACGAGGGTCGGGGGGAAGTCGGCCACGTGGGCAACCATTTCGCCGTAGCGTAGGGGATGAGAACGGAGCCGAGTTTGGCGAGGGGCGGCATGAGGGGGCATGGGGTCTGGCAATGGTATGTCGATGGGGTGGGATTGGAGTGAGGTGGCCGGTGCGTCATCCGAAGGGTTGGTGATGGTGGAGTCGACGGAGAGTTGTGCGCCGAAGCCCGGGGTGTCTTCCTGAAAGACAACATGGACGGAAGTGGTGATTCGGCGGGTTTCCGGGTTGTAAACGCGGTACCCGGGTGCGTCATTGGGGTAGCCGACCATGACGCCACGAAACGCCTTTTCACTGAGTTTTCGACGCAGTTTGTCAGGCACCTTGGCGAAGACGGTGCACCCGAAGACGCGAAACTTGGAGGCGTCAGGCACAGACGACGTGAGGAGGGTAAGTGGGATGCCACCAGTGGGGCCGACTGAGCGACTGTACGTGCGGTTGCGGAGGTACACAACAGTGCTGACAGCGCATGACCACATGGAGTTGGGAACGGCCATACTGTGGAGCATCGCTGACGCATTGTCCCGGATAGTGCGCCAAGGACGTTCGGCTTTGCCGAGCATGTGGTGGGCGTATGGGGCAGAGAACTGGACCCCAACGCCGAGTTGTGCGCACATCTGGCGGGTTGTTGCAGCCTCAAAGACAGAGTCCGAGTCAAATTTTATGATTGGGGCAAACGCACCCGATTGGGAGTGGTAACGTGCATGCATGTGCTTGACGTCGAGGAGGATGTTTTCCAACTCCGAGCACGCATCGTCTTTGGACTTGAGGAACCGCACCCACATGTAATGGGTGTGGTGGTCAATGACGAGCAAGCAGTAGCGGAGGCCATGTGGGGAGGGGACGTTGACCGGTCCCCACAGGTCAGAGGAGAGGTTGAGGAGGGGACGAGAAGGTTTCGCGCATGCACTGGTGTTGCGCGGTGCAGCTGTGGCCTTGTGTAACAAGCATGAGTCGCAAGAGACATCGGTTACAGAGCTGGTTAATGCAGGGCTAGTCGGGACACCGTGCGTGTGCTGGGCCCGCAGGCTTTGCATGTTCAGGTGTCCAAACCGACGGTGCCACAGTATAGGGTCGCACTGGGCAGCAAGGGCAACACTAGGGGAGGGAGACTTCACTCTCATCGTGGAGGTACTGGGGGGGGGCTCTGGCTTGTGGGGGAGGAGGTAGAGGCCGTTTCCGGAGGGCTCTAGCACACCCATTCCTGTGGGCACCACAAGCAAACCAGTGTCAGAGTTAGAGGGGAAGATGAATTCACAACCGCTGTGGGTCTGCATCGAGCTGACACTAAGTAACCGGCCGATGCGCTGAGCAGAGCGAGAGGACAAGTCAGGGGTGTACAACGCATGGACAGTGCGATGAATAAGTACGCCGGTGTCAAGGCGGACTGAGATTCGGACGGAGCCACTGCCCTTGACGTCAACACCAACCCCGCCAACGCGCGAAGGAGCGGAGGGGGGTGTGAATCGTACGAAGTCGCCTCTAAACGCGGTGAGGTTGATCGAGCAGGCGGAATCGACTACCCAGTACTGTGAGAGGTTACGACCCGGGGTGAGGGAGGAGGAGAAGGCTACGGAGCTGAAAGGCACACTCACCTCGGTGTCATCGTAATCATCCGTGCATTCCTCGAGGGTAGGCAAACTGTCAAAGTCATCGGCGGGGACGTCGCTCAGCACAGCGGCGTGCGCAGAGTGAGAGCCACCAACAGGGGTGCCGTACTTCTGAATGATCATTTTGCGCTTCGCGAGTGTCCACCGCAAGAGGGCGTCATCCGGGGCATTGCAAGAGGACAAGATGTGGTCCGAGCTGCCGCAAGCGGAACACTTGGTGGGCAGGACGCGACCACCGCGAGGGACACGTGGAGGGTGGCCTCGACCGCTGTGTGATCCGCGGCCAGCAGCGACAAACGCGGAGATGGGAGGCGGTGAGGTGTGGGGAGCTGGTGCGGCCGGGGCGTCGTCCTCGTCCATATTGTGCGCCAGGTGGAGGATGCTGGCCATCACGTCATCAGCGGACAGCAGGTAGTCTGTGTCGAACGCGTTGATTACGCACTGTTTGGCCTGACCGTGTGGGCCGTTGCTTGAAATACCGCGCAGCATGAGGAGACCGAGGTTGTGGGGGTGAATGGCAGCGGAACCATCGACCATCTGACATGTCTCGTTGTAGTCGTCGAACGTCTGTCTCATGTAGTGGACATAATCGCTGAGTGACTGTCCGGGGCGTTGTCTGACCATCAGGTTGTCCAGCAGCGACAATGAGCGAGCAAAGGACCGACTGTCGAGACGTTCACACAGAAGGTCCCACGCTGCCGCTGCGCAGTCAGGACGTGCTGGGGAGACGCACTTCATCGCTTGGTCGGCGCGTGGGTTCGCGCTAGCTGCATGAAGGAGCAGGGTGTAGGCGTAGTGTTGCGCCGGTTCGTCTAACACGACGCCCGAGTCGCGGATGGCCAGCTGTGGGATGAGGTAAGTGGCCTTGATGGAGAGGAAATTAAGGAAGTTCCTCTTCCACTGCTTGAAGTCTGTGGTGGGTCCCATGGTAGGGACCGACATCTTCATGGACCGGTTGAGGGCGTCCTTGTCGAAACCGGTGGCCTCGTGGGCGGCGCGGCCGATGACCACCGGGTCAATGGTGGGGCGACGCCCGCCACGGGTGGTGTGCCCACCTCGCTGTGTAGGATGCGAATGCCAGCCAGGAAAGGGAGGCGGTGGTCCACCGGGGAAGGGAGAAGGTGGGCCGCCGGGGAAAGGAGAGTGGCCGGCCATTGAACGCGGGGGGCCGTACGGGTGCGGGTGGCCACGGGAGGCGGGGACGCGGGGCGGCGGTGCCTCCGGGAAAAAAGGTCCGGGATCCGGGAGGGCATACCCTGCAGGAGGGTACGGAGGGGGTGGTGGTAGGTGTTCCGCGGGTAGTTCGTGAGGCTGTGGGGCGGTGTGCGCATCGTGATGGCGGAGTGCGACATGGGGGTCGCCAACCGATGCTGTAGCGAAAGTAGCATCGTGGGCCGGCTGCGCGTCCAGCCGAGTGCCGGGAAAGGGAGATGCGTGTGTTGGGGGGTCGGAGGAAAGGAGGTTCAGAGAGTGGTTGTCGCGATGGGGGTCGAGCTGCGCGTCGTGACGACGCACAGCGAAAGAGGGGTCCGCAGGGGCAGCTACAGGACCAGCAGCAGCAGCAGCCGCAGCAGCAGCAGACTGAGCGTCCAGGCGGGCGTTTATGAGCGCCATTTGTTGCAGGACGAGTGCGAGGGTAGCAGGGGTGGGACTGACAGAGCTCTGCGGAGAGCCGAGGTCAGGGGAAGCAGGAGGCGAATCAGGTGGATGGTCGACAGAGCGAGTTTTTGGCGCCATTTCGACACAGAGCGAGAAAAAGAAAGAAGCCGAAAAAACAGGCAGCGGTAAAAACCGCTAGCCGGACGTGTGCCTAACAGCGGTATGCTAAGAGACGGCCTGATGCCCGCCGACCCCTCGGCCTGATGCCCCGGGGTGTCTCAAAGCACCTTTTCTGTGTCCTCCACCCAGTGTGGGGCACAAGTCGGGGCCACGGCCAGTGCAGGTGGGACGATGCGGCGGCGGCTGAGTCGCTACGATAATATATTAATTAATACAGTAATCTAAGGCTGTCGTGCACTCTGTATATGTATAGTCACCCGATAGTGCGCCCCCCCCCCGGTCTCCAGCTTGGGCCTGTATGCACCCTGTCCACACACGACGAGTGCGTCGGTGTGGGTGGCTGTCTGGCGTCCTCGAGCGGCTGACTTAGGTGGGATGGATGTTTTTTAAACGCTGGTTATACTGGCGATAACGCCGACTACAGGATGAAAGTACTAGGTATCTATGAAAACTTGCCTTCTTCGGGAGAGGTGGCGATCGCAGCTCGCCGAACCAGGTTGTCGCGCGTGAGTGACGTGAGGCGGGGGCCCATAACCTGTTGAACCGTGCATACACGATCAGTAAGGAAGGTAACTAACGCATACGTAGTTACAGTCACAATCACGCAAAGGGACAGTCACAGAGACAACCAGCCCGAGGCGTGGTGTCGGGACAACAGAAGTGTTAGAGCAGAGGCCTAGCGACAGCTCTATACCAGTACAAACAGGTTATCGGTATGTCCGATCTAGACATGTACTAATCATATCTAGAATAGCTTACAGTAGCTATCTGCAACTAATAACTAGAAGGTATTACTTACAACAGAACCACGCAACATGAACTAGTTAATCTGGTCCCGGGTTGCCCGACGAGGCGTGTCTAGCGCTAAGTCCGTGTCTTTAGTCGCCAATATATGTTGGACACCCGCTTCGTCGTATTTACGCGGCCGGGATGGGAGTAACGGGCGCCGACCGGTGCGGTTAGAAGCAGCGCCGTCTAAAAACCCAATAATATAGTAAAAAGGGGCGAAAGTGGCCGCTTCACCAAGTGTGCAACATGACACTCGCAAGCGATACACTAGCATCGTGTAGCTAGTTGCCGCTCAACAAGAGATATTCAGATGAACTATTCAGATGAACGAACGCGAACAGTAAATTTGGACAGATCAATTAGCGGCCCCGGCCCGCCTGTAACGGAAATGACCGTACCGGGACTTTCCGGCTGTGTTATTATTGTGCAGCAGCATTGGCACCTATAAGCCGTGCAACTTCCCAGTCATACGCAGCGGTGGACGATGCATACCTCACTGAGTCACCATGAGAAGCACGGCAGGACGTGGTCCAACATTCAAGCGACCAACCGCTGTGGTGAGTGACGGCGTTGCCTCACAAAATGCCGCCCGCGATAAAAAGTAGGCCCGAGGATGGAAATTGGCCCAGATCCACGCGTTCGAAATCACCGACGGGTACGAGTAGCACCTGTGGTGTGGCCGCACAGGGGGCAACAAAGTCGTTAGACAAAGTTAAGGGGGAACAAGTATCAATCCGACTCGTAAGTGGGAAAGGGGAAGGCAAGATTTCCAGTCAGTGTTACTCGAGAGAGAATGGCGAGCGACCCGCAGGTCGCTGCCTTTTAGCCTGGTGCCACGCGCCTAGAAAACCTGCATTTTCTGTCGCTCCGTTCCAGTGCGCAGTACAGCACAAGTTCGTACTGCTTACTTCTACTGCACTCAGAAAACTCCACGTTGTGCTGCTGCGCCGTTTTGTGCTTTCCGCCCGTCCGTGACAATTGGATAGCTCCGTGCTTTATGTTAAGAGGTTGACATGATGCGCCCGCAGAAAATAAATTAAAGAATTTGCGCTTACATTTATTTTTTGTAAGTGATTGGTGTCATTTTTACGTGTGCGGCTGGCATGGTGTGGGCATATCCTGCTCCGATGTCGTGGCAAGCCACTGTCGCTCCACGCCGTACCTAAATAGTTTGGAGGAATATGGATGAGGGGGGCGGGTATTCTAGGATTTCTGTATATATACAAGGATTACGGGTATAATACGCGAGCGCCAACCGCCAGTCCGCCAACCCATATCGCGCAATTGTCTCCCCTCCCCTCCCCTCCCGACGCTGTCGACTGTGCTCTCGTCTGACTGCGGTTTCGGCGAAGTTCCCCTCTTCGCTCAACAGGACTCAATTCCACGTGTTGACTGCTCAATGGCTGCTATGTCCCTCGCCGCTTTGAGTGCCCCAGCTGTGGCCGCGGTCGCCCGTCGCTCGAGCGCCTCTTCTCATCCGGCACTTCCACCTCCAGCGACAGCTGCGGACCGTACCTTTCGGAAGGCCCACGCGCCGTTAGCGCTCTCCCGGAGATCATACGCCGGTACCGCGCCTAAGCCACGGAGAAATGCATACCGCATCATCACCCGTGCATCCACGGACGTTGAGGGCACAGAACAACAGGTGCTCTCGCAAACATTGTCCCATTCTGCCGTAGCGATACATTCGGGCCCTTGTTAAAATTCTAGAGTCGCAAGGTGTAAGAAGCAGCTTGAAGAAGAAGTAATCGGACGAAACTTTGGAAATAATTTGCCTGTTAGTGAGGGAGGCTGACAGATGGTTGAGTTAGCGAGAGGTTCGAGCACGGTGCTGATGCCCAGCTTGCGTTGTTTTTTTATATCCGTAGAGGGTGTTCGTGCCGCCGTACACGGAGGCGAAGGACGGGCGCAACGCGGTGCTGCGCTTCTATCACGCCTTCAACCGGCGCGACCTGGAGGCGATGATGGCAGAGATGGCGGAGGACGTTTACTACGAGGACCTTGTCTACGACGCGCCGTTTGTGGGCGCCAAGGCGCTGCGGGAATACCTTGAAAAGGTAACTCGCCGGAACCCAAGGCTTCACGCTATCTCCGCCTCTCCTCGCACCGTCTCACCCACCTCCCTCCTTCTCCTGCCCAACTCCTCCCCAACAGTGCCTCGACATTCCGGACGACTTGCGGTTCGTTCTAGATGATATCACCGAGGGTGGTGATGCGGGCTGCGGCGTGATGTGGTGCGCCCTCTTAACGAGACGTGCACTTTGCTGTGTCCTTTTGTAGCTCAGTCGGTTATGGGGCGTGCTGTAAAGCAGGGTTGAAAGGGTGAAAGGGGCCCGAGGGTGGGGAGGGTGTGCAGTGGAGGGGCTCAGCACCTCTGTGTGGTGGCGCCAGGCACGTGGAGCTGGAGAGCGGGACGGTGATGCCCTTTTCTCGTGGCGCCTCTTTTTACAAAGTGAATGAAGAGGGGCGCATCTGTAAGGCGCGTGACCTGGTGGAGGGGCTGCCCAAGGCAGGGGACGCCGCGTTCGGCGTCATGAAGGCCGTCACCCCGCTGATTCGCATGCTGGGTCAGCGCGGCGTGAGCCTAAACAGCCAAGCGCTCGCGGGCCCCGCCATCGGAATGTGGGCATTCTACGCAAGTGAGATCCATCGTTAGCCACCACCCATGTAACCTCTCCACCCTCTCTTCCTGCTCCTTGCACCCACGCCAACCCTAACCCCATGATACCAATGGCAGTATGGTGGTTATTCCTGTAAAGCAGCCCAACCTCCTGTTTCTCGCACCACAGCTGCACGTCAAGCTGATCTCCCCCTCTTCTTGCCCATCATGTGCTCAGGCTACATGGGCGTAATCATGCTGGGGGACCAGGCTCCAGGGGACCCCGCGATACAGACAAGCCCAGAAACTATTGCTGAGGTGTTGCACGAGTGAGTCATCGCACCGCATCATGTCATGCCAGCATCACCAATGCCCCCCCCCCACACTATGACGCCTCGTTCCTCACTCTCCCCGTCTTCCCTCCAGCCTCCCTGACTTTCCTCCCCCTCTACTCTCCAGCCTCTCTGACTTCTTCGCTGACACGCCTCTGCCTCGAGCAGGTCGTTAAACTTTTTCTATGTCAACATTTTCCTCAACAACGTCGGCATCACGCTGGTGCCCTCCATTGCGGAGCACCCCGTCTCCGAGGCCCTCTTCAACTTTGTCAACGCCTGGTGAGTTTGACCGCCCCATTCTCGATCCATTGAAGGACTTTATCAGCCCCTCCCAAAAACACACACGCACAAACTAAAAAAACACACATTCTCAGTCTCTCTCACACACAAAACGCACCCACACCCACACACCTCCAATTCCCGCCCCTCATCATTGTTGACTGACAGGAGTTAATCTATGTCCCCCCCCTCTTCCATTTGTACATTGAGGTCGATGATGATGCTGCCGCTGTTTCTACTGGACCGGAAGTCGGAGAACATGCCAAACAAGATGCCGCTGTGGCTGGGCACAATGTTCCTCACCAACGTGTTCTGCATCCCTTATATGGCCTATCGCGAGCAGCAAATCCCCCGCGCGCCTGAGCTCCCTTCACGAAAGCTCCCAAGTTGGGCACCAGCGGTGTGTCTTCCCGTCCCTCCGCCTTTTTATTCTTAACATGGGAACGTCACGACATCGTGTCAGCTGAGAGCGGGTGGCGGAAAATATATGACCCATCGGCGTTGGGTGTGCGCAGATGGGGACTGTCGCAGTCGCTGTGGGGCTTGGCTCGATGGCATGGGCGGTGGTGGGGCGGCCCGAGTTTGGGGACGTCGCATCACGCCTCGAATATCTGCACGACAAGTTCTACGGCGACAGGTGGGTTGCACTCGACATGGACGAATTGGTATTTCATCACTAACAGTTGTGTAAATTCGTCCGTCGGGAATTCCACTCATTATTTGGTGTGTTGTTGCAGAGTGTTTTTCGCGTTCGTGGTGGACTCCGCGCTTTATTCCGTATGGCAGGCATGGCTAATGGACTCAGCGGGCGCCCCGATAAGGTTCAGATATGTGCCCTTCTTTGGGTTGGCTGCGTGGCTGATCAGCTCGCTGGGCGACTCAGCATCACAGGCCATCGAGCAGTCTTCTACCTCAGCAGAGTAACGAGTTCATGGTGATGAACGGAGAAGTGGTGTGAAAATGTAATGTGAAAAGGGCCGTCAAACGAAATCGATGACGAGAGATGGCCATATGCTGTGACGAGTAGCGTTGGTGACGAGACACTGGCCATGTGTGATGGTGGTCCACATGTTTCCGTTTTCTCATTTAAAATTGTGCTACAGGCTGCGGGGGGGCGGCACAGCAGGTGGATGGGTATGGGTACATGTAATTATTTTTGGTTCATCTGCTGCAATTCGCCAGTGAGAGGCGCCGCTCTACCAGGGGATGGGGCGGAAAGTCTCCTTCTTGTCGCCAGACATGCCCTTGTACAGCTCCACCACGGTGGGCCAGCAGCAGGCAATCACCACGGCGGTGGCGAACTCACCACCCACGCTGGAGGTGTAAACTGTTGCAAAAGAGTGGCAAAGGGATGTAGGGTTAGGGTTTGATCAACGTGGGTCATGGTGTACGATGCAGGTAGGGAAGAGAAGTGTGCATTTTGAGCGTACTGTTGTTGTGCCAGGGGTCGGCAATGTGCGCCTTGAGGCACTCGATGGGTCCCATGCCACGGACGGCGGCCTGGGAGGAGAAGCCCAGGAAGGCGAGCATGGCGAGGCGGCCGTTCTTCAACTCCTTCACCTTGGTCTCGTCGGACTTCATGCCCATGGGGTCGAAGGGGAAGGAGCCCAGGAAGCCGCACTGGTGGAACAAAACAGCCCAACCATGGTTACAATCAACTACCGCGTGTGATTTGTGCAATTTCATTATTGAAATAACATTACTGTGGATGTACAGGTTTGATAACCCCAATGTATATCGAGGGTTTGTTAGGAGCACGTGAATTCCCTCCGCCTCACCTCGCCGGTCTTCTTCCACCCGTCGATGCGCCTTGCCTCCAGGATGGCCATGACGGCGATCTCGATGCCAACCAGCTGCAGAGTGGGCAGAGCGTACTCCTTGGTGCCTGCCTCCCACCAGTTGCCGAGGCCGAGGGCGTCGGTGAAGAGAATGCCCGCGACGGCAGCCATAGCCCAGCGCCCGTTCATCAGCTCAGCCTCGCGGTAGTAAGGCAGAAGCTCCTCGTTGGCACCGATGCGCAGGGGGTCGAACCCGTAGTCGCCGGCTGCAAAGGGAGGAGGTGGGGTATTTTACTCAGTGACGACTGACACCATAAAAAATTTCGTGAGAGGCTCAGACACACGACAGACACATCTTCGGCTGTGAAGCGCACCCATAGAGCCATCGAGGTGAGCCGGGGGCTTGGCACCAGGGTACCTGCGGTTGGTAAATCCATGGAGTCGCTCAGACATATGGAAATTTGTCGTGCTACCTCTCACGACCAACGCCGTACGGAAAGGAAAGGAATAGGGGCGAACTTGGCCGACAGGAAACTCGGGCGACATCACGTAAGAGGCCAGAAACGAACGGCACCGTTACTTTCGAAAATATTCAAATCTAAGTCCCCGCATTAGCGAAACTCGACAACAACGCTTCGCAGGCGAGCACAGACGAGCAGCAGCACCATCTCCCGCATTTCTGACCGAGTACAGTACATTCATAATATACGGAAATCCATTCCCAGTCCACCGCCAGCCTCTGCTGTTTCGTGACAACTGACAGAACCGCCATAAAAATTCGAGTAACAACAGAGTCCCAAAACATTCCTGTGCTTAGGTCTGAGGGCTTATGATAAGAGACTGGCAGGTGATTTTCTGCCTTACTGGCTTCGCGGAGCTGCATCACTCACCAGGTGGGGCGCTCGGCGCGCACGACCACGGGAGCGCGGGCGGCAGCACGGGCCGGGCGGGAGGCCACGACGGGACGGCCAGCCAGAGCGGGCCTGGCGGACAGGGTAGCGGCAGCGGCGAAAGCCATGGTGTAGGGTAATGAAGATTCACGGAACGGGAGGTGAGCGGGAAGGAGAGTATGTGATAGGGGATGGAGGTAACAGTGCATCACCACAACTTCTCAACATGGCGTAGAGTAATGTTCGTCAGGACATCTGATTGTCCAGGTAATAGCCAGCTAGGTCAAGGAAAAGACGATCTGATTGCGCATAAATACATTTTCAGCCGTTAGATACACTACTAAATGCATCTTATGGTGAAATATGGAACTAACCACGGACCGATTCGCCAGATAGATACTGCCGCGCAACATTTTTCCTATTTAGGCATTTATTCGCAAAGCCTATTGGCTCCAGCACTGGACTCGTACTGCGTCATACTCAACTGATTGGCCCCCTTCCGATCGGATTGTTTCTATCTAAAATGGCCCCCTTCCGATGCTGTGGCACGCCTTCCTGTCCCTCGGGCTTGGGTTTTTTCCTCCTTTTTTTTTTTTTTTGCTTGGTGGCCTCCACTGCTTTTTCTTGTAAGAATTTTTTTTCTTGCCAGTTGGTGGCCTACATTGCTTTTTCTTGTAAGAATTTTTTTATTGTTTCTATCTACGGAGATTGCAACCGAGCAGCCTTCCCGTTCCTCTTTTCCTCTTTGTGCTTGGTGGCTTATGCTGCTTTTTCTTGTAAGAAATTTTATATTTCAACCGAGCCGCCCTCGGCTCGGTAGCAGTCGAGGTGATGTCAAGCATCGGCAAAGTACAGGTGTCGTCGCTTCTACTTCTACTACTACCTACCAGGGCAGGCTACCAGCATGTAGACAGTCGTTTACAAGGCAGTGGGGGCTTGGTTATGCCAAAAGTGTAGACCTCTTACATGAATTGGCTCCGCGACGCTTTGCACGAGGGCATTGCTGACGCTGTGGCATGCCTTCCTATTCCTCGGGCTTAGGTTTTTTTCCTCTTTTTTTCTTTTTGCTTTTTGGCCTCCACTGTTTTTCCTTGCATGATTTTTTTTTGACATGAATTGGCTTAAAGGGCCTGAGAGGCCATGTACACATGTAAAGAGGGAATCACGGAGGGTGGGTTTGCGAGAGCTGTGCTCGCGCAAAAGGCAGAAGGTGGACTAACGCTGTGTGCGGCGCGTCATATATATGGGGTGAGTTTTACTAAGGCAACGCATGTAAACGCTAGCCTAGAAGGTTAGACTTGTGAAGCGTCATGGCAACGCTTGCAAATCTAGCCGCGTGTAATTTAAACCTCTATGATTAACACTATGACCATTTACAAAGCACTGTGGGCTCCGTTATGCGATCATGTCGCCCTCAAGCGGGTAGTTCACGGTTGGCCGCCCCATGGCGCGAGCCAACCAAAGAAGTACCAATTTGTTGTTGTGGGGACGATTGTGGGGTCGATGTAGTCGAGCACGAGGCTTAATTCCGTCGCCCAGTCGCCGAAAATCGTGATTTTCTGCATGGTAACCCCGATCGCGTACGCGGCCGTGGTCACACCTTTTCAAAGTGAATGCGACATCCAAGCGAAGCCGCATGGGGGTTTGATCTTGATGTCCGTTAGTACGACCGGCATCCAGCTCGGTTTGATCTTGGTGTCCACGGACCAAATGGTCCCCTAGCGCGACCGGTTCTTGGCCATGGTCTTTGAAGAAGTTATTGACCGGTGACAAGTGGGGTTGTAGAGTTGAAGCCTTAATCGTGCCTAGATTGCAGAGCCATTTGACGATTCGTGCCATCGTGGCGGGGTTACCGCCGAGGGTAACTATTTGTTGCTCCTCGCAAAACTCGAAGTACCATTGGATTGTATTGACGTACGCTGCGGAGGTGCTTGGCACCCATGTTGTTGTAAGTAAGCTCAGTGTTTGTGCGCAATGGACGTCTTGTCCGAGGATGCAGGAAATATACGGGCGCATAGAGTCCGTCCAAGGGTTGGTGCATTCCGATACTTCGACGTTGTACTTACGTACCGTAGCTAGGCTCGCGTGTGTGTGCGCCCTTGTTGCTGGTGGCCTTTGGTGGGTCATGTCCGCTACAGTAGGCCGTTGGCGTGGCGCTGACCGCTCCTCCCTAAAGGTATATCGAGGCCGGTAAGGAACTTGGAACATTGACGGGCTAGTGAGGTTTGCCTAGTAGATCTCGTCCGGCTCGGCGTCCTGGACGACACAATTTGTCGCGGGAGAGATGACGATTTCTTCCTCCGTCATCTCGGTGAGTGCATGGTGCCAAACCTTGCATGTCTATCTCGGGGCGACTAATGTAGCCGGTGCTCCGCTCTTTCGCATCTTGAGGACGAGGTTGGGTAGTGATGGCCACGGGGGGTTGTGTGACGAGTACAGTCCTGCAACAGTACATTGCAGGACATTGTACAGGTACTCGTTACGGATATCAATTCGTGCTTTTCCACAGGATGGACGTATACTCGTGGGTACGTCGCTACTGCAATATTGTAATGGTGCTGATGCTACAGTACGACCAGTCCTCCCGGTACGTACAAATATGCATAATTAATCTAACCAGCCAGATGACGCGCCAGAGCGAGCTCTCCAATGCAGAAGGAGCCGCGTCGTGAGACCCAATGCTAGGCAGGCCGCGTCTCGAGGCGGATGACGACGGTTGAGCAGCACTAACGCCTGACACGTAAGCGTAGCTTGCAGGCGTGATTAGTCTAGGCTGAAACCTATTTAAGCCCAGTGCAGTAGAGGGAGGTGACAGAACCTTTTAACAATTCCTTTGTTCATTTACAACATCTACTGCCCAAGTACAGCAGTGAAACATCTTTCATCAATTGCCTCTCGACAACATCATTTGCCATCTAGCAACAACAGAACTAGACAGACTAGAACAGATTTGTGCTAGCGTTTAGCTTTCAGAGGCTAACCGCCACACTGGTTTCGGAGCTCTTTGGTCGACGCACGCTTTCGTTGCTTGTTGATCTGCTCGAAGTTGTTTGCTTGATTCGAGATGGCTTCTCTTGGAGCTGGACATTACGTGGTTTTGGTAATTCACGTTGGAGGAACTAAACGATCGGACTTGAAGTTGGTGTTTCAGCGTGAGCCTCGTACTGGTAGAACTTGGTTCCCTGCTGGCTCTGTCTTACCCAACGAAGAGCCTGTCGACGCTGCTATTCGCGAGTTACACGAGGAGACCGGTCTTGTTTTGACACCGGATGATTTGACGCTGTTGAGTGGTGAACCTGTTAACGTTACGCTACCTCAAGGACGACAGCTTGTCTACGTGTACTCTGCGTCTATTCCTGTCCTGTTTGCTACGAACAACTTACGTACACCTGCTCAGGTCGAGCAGGTTGTTTTGGCACAGTCGACAGTTAATCCGGATGGCACTTACGTCGTCCCGGAAACCATCAACACTGACGGTCTGACACTTACGCCTGCACAGACTGGGTTACTTCGTGCTGAGAAGCACAAGAGTGAGTTACTTCACTTTGGTTACGTGACTCAGTGGGAATCTTTCTATCGAGCAATGACACAACATGTTCCAGTCATGCATGAAGACACGTCTATCCCGAGACAACTCCACATGTACCCCCGGTTTACAACGGTCGACTCTGGTTCTGTCTGGCTGCTGATTGTTGGACACATCAACCGACTGACTGGAGTGGGACCTACAGATTTACGAGTGGGAATGCCGATGCCTACCCACAACTTGGCAGGACTATCTGTGACTCTTACGGAGACTCAGCGTAAGGCTGCTATTACTTCACCGTACCAGAATGGTCAAGACCCACCTGTACTGGAGGATTGGCTCGAAGCTCAGCCTCAGCGTTTTGTAATGCTTGGGATTGCAGCTGACTCGTACGATGCAGTGTTCTGGGTTACTTCACAGTTTTCTGGACTCCTTGGTGGATGGTGGTTGAACCGGAAAAATCAGCCTCCAATTCCATCTACGTACAACGAGCTTGTTGCGGAGATACGCAAGTCTACGTTTCTTCCGAACATTCAGGACGACGCAATTAACGCTTTGCTAAGTTTTACGCAGAGCAACACGATGAGTTACGCGCTTTTTACTAAGAAGTACAACGACTACTTACGTCGTTCTCGTCAAGACCTGACAGCTGAGTTACAGTGTGTACGCTTCATTACTGGCCTTGCAAACGTGGACCTCCAGAGACTGGCTAGATCACACCGAGCTCAACTAGGTTACCGGATTACGCTCGTGGAGCTACAAAACTTTTTGAATGACGTCGTGACAGACTCGCCGGAACTAGGCAATGCAAGGTCTGCTGCTGGACCATCTACCCAGTCCTCTCGCAAGCGCAACCTTGAAGACCCTTTTGAGGAAGCCTCTAACGTCTGGAAACGTAACAAGGGTGGCCGTGGACGAGGCCGCGGACGTGGACGTGGAGGTGGTAACAATGGTGGTCGTGGTGGCAACAATGGTGGACGTGGTCAAACATCCGGCCGCGAAGATTTTAATTCAATCGCAAATGCAATGACAGCTGAGGAGCGTAAGCGACACATGGACGAAGGACTCTGCTTCAAGTGCCACAAGAAGGGACACCGTTTGTTCCAATGCCCGGAGTTCAAAGGCAAGGCACCAATGCAACCTAAGAAGCAATGATGGTGGCAAGGCTGTTCTACAAATGAACTGGAGCAGCCGGCTACATCTACTGTTCATTCTGAGACACTGTTAGCGACAGAGGTCGTCGAGACTCCTTCGGCATCTCCATCGACTACAGTTGCGACACCTGTAACGCAAGTAGCAGGTCGTCGTCGTCAGACTAAGCAGAGACAGAGTCGTAAACCTGTAACCAGACGTTCAGTTGATTGGAAACTGGTTGACTCAGTCTTTGACCCTCTGCATGCACGATTCAACTTCACGTTGGAGGGATGTGCTGATGATGAAGGTCTTAACTCGCACGGTGACTTACCTCACTGTTCGCCGAGTGACTCGATTCTAGACAGAGACTTAACAGGAGAGAGGGTGTTCATCAACCCACCCTGGGAGTTAGCTGAGCAGATTGCGCAGCATTTTGAGGATTGTCGTCGAACATCTCCGACATCTACGATGGCTGTATTTGTACTACCGAAGTGGGCGAAATTTACTCAGGTGACTAAGCACTGGAAACTCTATCAAGAATTCCCAGCAAGGACACAGCTTTTTACACGTCAGTCACTGGAGAACCCAGCGCAACAGGAGGTGGTTGCTCCAGCCCCTTGGCCTGTACAGCTGTGGTTAGTCGACGCAGATTGTGCGTTTAACGACTCTTCAGAATCTACAGCACCTGATCAACCCGACTCGGTACCTGTACCAACAGACGACTCGGAACAGTCCATCGCTACGCTGCGACAATTTTCTTCGACAGCTACAGCCCTACTGACTGACCTCACGGAAGCTCGCCCGTTAATTCGGACTGAGCTGACTGTGAAAACTCCTGATGGCGGACAACAAATTTCTGGATTAGTGGACTGTGCTGCGACACTTGATTTTGTGTCAGAGGACTTTGTACGACGCTTTGCTTTACAGACTCGGAAGTCTGCGAGTAAAACCCCAGTTCGACTCGCTAATGGACAACGAGTGACTTCTACGACAGTCTGCGACGTCACTTTTGAGCTGGCTCGACACGAGTTTCACCGGACTTTTTATGTCTTACGTGATTTACGCACAGCTGATTTAATCCTGGGTTTACCATGGCTTGATGACGAACAGGCCTCTTTACAATTTGGTACAACCAGAATTTTTACACTAATGGACGGCACAGCTGTGGAGACTACACTCGAGGAACGACGCCCTGAGTGTCTACTCCTGTCGTCTACGAAAGTTCAGAAGCTTATGCGCAAGACGCGCCGCAGCAGAGGACGTCATGCTGATTTTTACGTCATTGAACTTACGTCAGTCTGCCGACCAATCAACAGACTTTCACACTGGAGAGGAACTAACAGCAGAACAACGTGACAACTTCCGGTCGTTACTTTTTGAAGACTTCCCGGAGTTACTGCAACCTGTCGACTCTCCACCTGTAAGCCGACAGTGGGATCATCCCATTGAAACAATTGGCCCGATGCGACGTCAACGTCTGAACAGATTGTCACCCGCAGAGCGCGCTGAGCTTAATCGACAGCTCAAAGACGCAGTGGAAGCTGGTTTGATACGCCCCAGCTACAGTGAATTCGGCTCGCCAATTCTTTTTGTGCGAAAGGCTGATGGCTCGCTACGTCTGTGCATTGACTACCGTGGCCTTAACGAGGTTACGCGTAAGGACGCCTACCCACTTCCGAGAGTGGATGACACACTGGACGAACTTAAGGACGCGAATTTTTACACACACCTCGACCTCGCTTCTGGATTCTGGCAAGTTCGAGTGCGTGATCAGGACGTTCACAAGACGGCTTTTCAGACCCCTGATGGCTTAATGGAATGGGTCGCCATGCCGTTTGGGCTGTGCAATGCACCAGCTACTTTTCAGAGGATGATGAACGACATTCTTCGCGACTTTTTACATAAGTTCGTGACAGTCTACCTGGATGACGTCTGTATCTACAGTCGAACTCTGGAAGAGCACCTGGAGCACCTACGTCTAGTGCTACAGCGATTCAAGGAGGAAGGGCTGAAATTACGCCTTAAGAAATGCTTTTTCGGATTGCAAGAAATGGAGTATCTGGGCTACACTGTGTCAGCCGGGAAAATTTCGGTTTCCACAAAGAAAGTCGAGGCCGTTGCAGACTGGCCAGTGCCCAAGACGCAGAAGGAGGTTCGCAGTTTCGTACAGTTCTGCAACTTCTATGCGAGATTTATACACCATTTTAGCGACCTTACGGCTCCATTGACGGACTTACTGCGGAAGTCCCAGCCACAGAAGGTTACGCTGACGCCTGCCTGTTTGGAAGCCTTCGAGACTCTCAAGTTACGGCTCATTTCCGCGCCATGCCTGATCCTTCCGGAGGTCGGCTCGGACGCGACGTTCACCGTAGCTACAGATGCTTCAACAGTGGGGATTGCAGCAGTCCTGTTGCAAGACCAAGGAGGCGGTCTTCAACCAGTCTCTTACTGGGCGCGTAAGCTGAATCCAGCTGAGCGTGGTAACACTTACTCTGCGTACGACTTAGAAGCTTTGGCCGTATGCGAAGCTGTCAAGCATTGGAGGTGCTATCTTGAAGGCTGTTCTAAGTTCCTTGTCGTAACAGACCACGACACACTGCGACATCTGCTCAGGCAACCGAACAACAGGCTGAACAAGCGGCAAGCAAGATACCTGCGGGATTTGCAACCGTTTGTGGGCTCGATGACACTTGCATATCGCAAGGGAGCTCTGAACGAAGCTGACCCGTTAAGCCGGCGTCCAGACTTCGTACCTCAGGCCACAGTACCCTTATTTTGGGATGGCGAGGTTCCGTCAGATCGAGAATTACGACGGAAGTCCCAGCTGCTGTTTGAAGACGCACAGTTAAATTCACTGACTGTTGACGCGTTGCAGCTGAGCCCTGAGTTCGCTGATCTCATTCGCGAGGGGTTCTCACGAGATTCGTTTTATGGGGACGATGGTGAGTGGACAAGAGACAGCCGGATAGAAGCCAGAGATGGGTACTTTTGGCGTCTCAATCGCCTCTGTATTCCACAGAACTCTGAGCTCCGACTGAGATTGATCACAGAGCTGCACGAAAGTTCGTCAGCCGGTCACAGAGGAGTTGCTAGCACTCTTGCTAAAGCACTCGACAGATTCTGGTGGAAACGAATCCGCCAAGATGTGAAAGATTTTTGTGAACGCTGCGTCGTGTGCCGACGAGCGAAGATTCGACCGCAGATGGCCGCGACTCTTTACCCATTGCCTGTTCCACCCAGACCGTGGCACACAGTTGGTCTTGACTACTTGACACACTTGCCTGAGAGCAACGGCTTTAACAGTGTGCTGATTGTAGTAGACCATCTAACTCGAATGGCCCATTTTCTGCCATGCACAGAGTCGATTACTGCCGAAGAAACTGCAACTTTGTTTTTACAGGGAGTCTACCGCTTACATGGACTTCCCCGTGTGCTGATCAGCGACCGCGACCCGAAATTTGTCAGCGCCTTCTGGCAGACACTTTGGAGACGCCTTGGAACGCGTCTGAACATGTCTACCAGCCGACACCCAGAAACAGACGGACTGACAGAGCGCGTGAACAGCACGTTTCAGCAGCTTCTTCGTTGCTTCTGTTGCTATGATGGCTCTAACTGGTCGACACTTTTACCGCAAGTGGAGTTTGCGTACAACGCTTCGCGTGCACTCGGAATTGAGCACACACCGTTCGAGGCTAACTTTGGTTTTTCTCCTGAGGAGCCTCCTGACCTGCTCTTCAGCATGCGACCATCGATTCCTTTTTCGCAAGACGCAACAGAACGGTTGAGATTGTTACAGGAAGTGCACACCCTGGTACGCTCAGTGTTACAGCTACACAAGGACGAAATGCAAGCGCGCACAGAACCGTCTACAGCGCCACACTTCGCTAAGGGAGACAAGGTGTCAGTCGTCACAGCAAATCTTTTTCTGCGAGGACAACCGAACAGGAAACTCAGAGACAGACAGCTTGGCCCTTTTTCAGTGGAGGAGCAGATTGGAAAACACAGTTACAGATTGAAACTACCAGCGACAGTACGCTTACATCCTGTGTTCCACGTTAACAACTTAAGACCCTGCTCTACCGCTCTGCTACGGCCAGCTGTCCCGGTGACTGTCCCTGAAGGAGACGACGAGGAGTTCGACGTCTCTCACATCTCTGCTGTGTGCATCAAGTCGTTACCTGGACGACGAGGCAAATATTTGCTCTTCATGACGCACTTCAGTGATGACGACATTCCACCTGTCTGGCACCGATTGAACGAGGTGCATCGAACAGTTGCGTTACAAGAATTCTTGGAGACGCCCCAATGGCGCAAATTCGCCAAGACTCAGGCGTACATTGACTTCATGCACGCTTTCCCAGCGCGCATTCCTGAGTCCCAGTAACTGCTTCAGTAAAGGAGCCAAGAACCACGGAGGTCTGCCTCGCGGCGGCCTCATTGATCTGTCAAGAGGGGGAGGGTACGAGTGTGACGAGTACAGTCCTGCAACAGTACATTGCAGGACATTGTACAGGTACTCGTTACGGATATCAATTCGTGCTTTTCCACAGGATGGACGTATACTCGTGGGTACGTCGCTACTGCAATATTGTAATGGTGCTGATGCTACAGTACGACCAGTACCTCCCGGTACGTACAGATATGCATAATTAATCTAACCAGCCAGATGACGCGCCAGAGCGAGCTCTCCAATGCAGAAGGAGCCGCGTCGTGAGACCCAATGCTAGGCAGGCCGCGTCTCGAGGCGGATGACGACGGTTGAGCAGCACTAACGCCTGACACGTAAGCGTAGCTTGCAGGCGTGATTAGTCTGGGCTGAAACCTATTTAAGCCCAGTGCAGTAGAGGGAGGTGACAGAACCTTTTAACAATTCCTTTGTTCATTTACAACATCTACTGCCCAAGTACAGCAGTGAAACATCTTTCATCAATTGCCTCTCGACAACATCATTTGCCATCTAGCAACAACAGAACTAGACAGACTAGAACAGATTTGTGCTAGCGTTTAGCTTTCAGAGGCTAACCGCCACAGTTGCACCAATTGTTCTCGGCGTTCCACTGTGAATGTGTGAGGTGCAGCGCGTCGACCGCTTCGTATGAGGGGTCTAGCCAACCCGCGTTGTAGCGAGGTAGTAGTCGGTTGAGGGCTTACGCGAAGCGGTCGATATTGTGTGGGCCGAAGCGGGAGTTTAGTTCCGCGAATAGGACCGGATCGAGATGCCAATCGTCGCTATCGACGTGTTTGCTGAGCCGGTCGGCCCATACGTTGGCTGCGGAACGGATGTAGAGGGCTCCTACGTTGATTCCGTTTGCGTCCAGGAAGTGCCAAAATTTTCTTAGCTCGGTCATCATACTCGGCGAGCGTGACGACAGTCCGGCTGATGTAGCAGACCGTCTGATTGTCCCCGTGCATGAGAACGCCCATGCCTACAAGTTGTGGGAGGAACGATTGTATTCCTAGTATGGTTGCTTTGAGTTCCTTACATGTTATGTGATGTGCCTCGTCGCACCCGCTCCAGAATCCGCTTGCCTCCTTGAGGTTGTCGAACACCGCTCCCCATCGGTAGCCGGAATTGTCGGTGTGCAAGTAAGTTGTCTCGACAGATCGTTGGATTGGCTTTTCATTGGACATAATTGGTGCCTCTGTCCACCATTGCATGTCTCGCCGTAGCTGTGGTGTCATCCGGACTTTTCCACCTCACTTGTCGCCGATGACGGAGTGGAGCTCGCGCAAGAAGAAGCGAGCCGTTGGAATGGCGAGGAACAAGGCCAAGCTTGTGATCTTGACGTTGATGGGTAATTGTTTTTGAAAGCCCTCCATACATGGCTTTACCGACAGCATTGATAACGCGAATCGTAGTTTCCGGCTCGACCCGCCTTGCCCCTTTCCGTGCCATGCATTGCACGGCCACGAGGTTGCCAACAGCCACCGCGAGGAGATTGGGGTGACTACCGACGGGGCTGTGAATGCACCCCTTCCGGGGCCGCCGCCGCTTCGCCGCCCGCGGGCGCTTAATCCTACACACCGCATTGTGCACCCCTAGTAGCTCAATCTTGTTGACGTGATCATCCTTCCGGTCCCAAACCTCGGAATTAGGAGGGGAAATTCACATTGCTCTAGAGCGAGGAGGACTATTTGAGTGACTTTGGAAGTGCGGCCTCACAGCCGGCGACTAACATTTGTGTCAAAATCCCAGCTTTTTTGTTTAAGTCCCCACCCCCCCACAACACACACACGGACACACACACACACAGACACACACACATACACACACACACGCGCGCACGCGCGCGCGCACACACACACATACACACACACACACACGCGCGCGCGCGCGATTACCCACGTTAAAGTAATAGCGGTTATCAGCATAGTCATGATGCATACAGTATAATGATAATTGGAATGATACACGCGGTGCCTTGCGGCCATGCGGTATCACGAGCAACGATAAGTCTTTTTGTCTCCATCGTCAAAATTTTGATACCCATGCCGGCCTCCGAACCCGCACAAAACAATGAAAACACATAACAGCTCCCAAGCAACATAATGTACCGGATACCCTAGCCAATCATTTCGCAACGGCCTCTCCATCCTCGAGCCTTTGTGTACCATGTGGGCACGAAAGTATGTCTAGGGCAATGAACTCGGCTGTGCGTACACTCCCGTCCCGGATATCCACTGCGTCCTCAAGATATGTAAACACACGAACCTTAAAACGGACACGCGCAAATATAAAAGCAACTCACACCACCAAACACGGCGTACCGCGTATTGCTAGAAAACTGAATTTTAAGAGGCAAACTTTTTCCCACAACGGCCCCTACGACGCGCCCACCATCACATAATCCACACATAAGCATGAGTATTGCTGGGGAGTCTACAATACTAGTCTCTTAGTTAGCATTAAACCATACTTTGCCATGCTCCATGTGTGGCTTCTAACTCGTATCAACCACATTTCCGATAATTTCCCCTCCATGTCCGGCCTCCGAGATGATAGAAGCAACAACGCTTCTAGAAACTCTCTCTCTCTCCTCAAACCAAGAATGGCGGACGCTGAACTATCCTCGCGGCGGACTTACGGAACAAGCCCATCAACCAAGTCCATGTGGACCCAACCCATACCGACCCCAAGGTGGAGGACTATCCTACGCCGCGCCATGCCCGCGCGCATGGTTCACACAAACGTAGGCCCCAAATTCACGTTTCCCATATATTTCGTCTAGCCATCCTTCCGGACGACCTTTCACATATAATATAAGCAATTGAACGAGCTAGTGCCGCTGTTGGGGAAATACTAAATTAAGGGTAGAAACACATTCATCAGCCGCGCGTCATGCATGTGAACGTCACAAGCGAAGACATAGTATGCCAGAGTTTACATGGCCCTGCCGCCAAAGACTGTCTGCAGCTCAATCAATGAAAATCATTTCAAGCACATCGTCCAAGCAGAGACAGAATTGGTGCGCTAAGGAAGCTAATTGTTGGCCTCCTAAAGGTACGGCAGTCCTGGGCCACGCCAAATATGGGGTCACGAATACATCTAGGCAACAGTTCCGCAGTCTGCAATGACTACTGGCTTATCAGGCCGCCCTTGGCGGTTCACCTGGCCCGGGCAGCAGGTGTTGTCGATGTCAGCTTAAACACCAGAAGGGCTGGGTGCGGGGGTTAGGTGCAGGAACACGGCTATATTGGGTGGTGATTGGTGTTAGGTGTGAGGGTGCCTCACCGGAAGGTTCTGAACCTTGTCGACAATTTCGTAGCCCTCAAGCACCCTGCCAAAGACGACTGAAAGGTAGGACAGACACCACGTCCGATTCAGCACCCATCTTCCCAATATGCTCACAATACGGCCCCATCAACTATGATTTGTAATTCTCCAAGTGGGCGTGACCATACCATGCCTGCCGTTCAGCCAGGGGGTCTCCGCGGTGGTGACAAAAAACTGTGACCCATTGGTGTTCGGCCCTGCATTGGCCATGCTAAGGACGCCCTTGGCATGCGCGACCTATGCAAACCCATCAGAGGCACGTGGCGGTGAGTGAAGGGGGATGTGTGTGTGTGTGTGTGTGTGTGTGTGTGTGTGTGTGTGTGACACCTGTGTTACATTGTGTGTGACATTGTGGCAAAGATTGATAGGCAAGCATGGCGTAGCTTACTTGAAAATTCTCATCCTGGAAGTTACGTCCGTAAATAGACCTGCCCCCCGTTCCATTTCCGCGCTCAAAGTCGCCGCCCTGGATCACAAAGTCTTTGATGACGCGGTGGAAGGTGCAGCCTCTGTAGCCAAACCCCTTCTCACCCGTAGCTGCATGGCAAGACAGCACACCGTCGCAGCGTCATAGGAGGTAGCGCGGCGCGAGCGCCCAGTTTGTTTCATTTTCGATTCGGATGCAACCACGCTGGCGCAGTGAGGCCTCAGATGGGCGAAAGGCTGTTACCGAGCTCAGCAAAGTTTTCCGCGGTTTTGGGCACAACGTCCCCGAACAGTCCGAGCACGACACGGCCCAGAGGCTCCCCGCCATAGGTGAGGTCGAAATAGACCTTCTTTGTCACGTTCACGTCAGAAGCGGGCACTTGATCCAGAGCCATCGCCCTAGGTACACGTCGTAGATATCAGATCAAAGCACGAAAAACGGAAAGCGAGTGAAAAAGGCGATTGAAAAAAATGCCCCTCCCGCGTTGGGAAGGGGTCTGGGCACGGCATGAGAGTGAGAGACGAGAGTAGGTCTGATGGGTCGAATGTAACAATGCGGATGAAAAAATCAAGCTCGAGGCTTGACGGGGGGATGTCACCTCTGCGGCAAGCCTGCTCCCATCAAGAGCGAGGCCGCGCCGAGGGAGAGCGAGAGCGCCGCCCTCTTCGACAGGCGGCCGCTCGGCTCACTCTCCGCCACTTCCGCAACCGTCGCTTTCAGGGCAGCGCGTGGACGCATATTGAGCCTTTGGCGAGGGCGCAGCGACGCCGTCTGGCCTTTCGTCCCGCAGTTGGCGAGAGGACGCTGCTGCTGTGTAGCCAACATTTTGAGTGGCGTCGACGGCGAAGTATCCTGCGACACCACCAGAACAAAGACAACACGACCGATGAGCACTGGACAAAATCCTGACACAAGTTACTCCAGCAGGCGGGCCGACAGCGAAGCCGATTGGACCACAACCCACTTACCTGACCTTTGCGTAACGATAGTCGCTAGGTACGATAGTCGGTACGATCTGCTTGAAGTTACGAAGATGGTAGCTCAGATACAGTGCAGGGTCGGGTCGTCAGTGGATATTGCTCGATGATGAAGCGGTGTGAGCGCGACGATGGCGACACATCAAGCCAATAATGGTGGCTGACGTGTAGGGTTATGGATTTCGTCCTGTTTTATCCAGTCCCGAATGCCGGCTTGTAACTATTTACTTACACGAAAAAACAATCAAAGGCACCAAGCAAAGGGCAGCGGAGGCCACCAAGCAAAAAAAAGAAAGTGCCAAGCAAAAATAATAGGGAATCCCGATATATGTCCAGTTTTTTTTAATGTCCAGTTTCATGTACAGTTAATACGGGTACATGCAAATGTTGTGAAGGAAGCAATGTGATTGTAATATTTGTTGACGAGTGGCACAAAGTTGTGCCATTTCACCATGCCTTTCTGTTTTTCCCACACACACTCTCTCTCTCTCACACATTGTGATCTTTTGCAATAATCCACACACCCTGTCTCTCTCGCTTCGTATTTTTGTAATCATGAAAACAGGGCTCTTGTACCCATCGTAGCGATGCGCAGTAGTTAAAGGCACATCCAAATCCCTATCCCAACAGGTGCGCATCAATACGACACGTTGTATTTTCCAAATCAAAAATGCGCTTTTGTAGTACCGAATTCCATTCAGCAGCTGATGATCAGGGGACACACACACACACACACACACACACACACACACACACACACACACACACAGATTTTAGCAAATTCATGCGGTAGGATGGTGGTTCCGTCCACTGCTTGCTTTGATGTAAGCATCCTTATCACAATTTTTTTCTGAGGGAAGCAATGATTTTGTGAATTCGCGCAACGCACCGAACTTATTGACTGAGGATTATTCAGAAACAGGAGAAACTCTAACCACCAGGTCGCTAAGCATCAAAGAGGAACAACCTACTCCACTGATGACAGAGCTGGCGGAGCGTGAGGTTCGCGCCGTCCGACTCAGGATGCCATACAGTTGGGTGAGGCTGGCACCGTCACCTACGATGGCTACTCGGGTTCGCCGGTGGATGCACAGACCTGCAGCGTTACACCTGCGCGTGTCGACCCACATGTTGAGGCATGCATGTAGTGTGGTCTCTGAATTGTTTGAGGGGCCACAGCTCTTGTTTTGCGGCAATAAGGCTGCAGGTATGTGTGGTGTCGTGTTTCGACTCCATTTCCCCTATTCCTCTTGCCGACTCGATCCACAGTTTTGTAGCCCACATTTTCCACAGCAAAAACCTCGTAAATGCTGCACAATTGACGGTGATCAACGTTGTAAAAGGCACAGTTTAAAGGGGCCTTCATAATAATGCCACTACACATGATGATTTACACGCAGTGGCGTGAATCAGGGCTCGGTGTAGCTGGGTCGATACGTATGAAGCTGCATAGCAACTGCATCGCGCACACCATTGAGATTGTTAATTTTCAATGGGATAATTTCTTATTACACTTTTTCATGATTTTTTCAACTGTGTAACTATGAGCAAGACGAGTGCGTGCCACAGAAGCAAGAAAAACTTACTAAGCTACATTCTTTTGCTGTCAGCGCAAGTCTGTTGGACAATTATGAGCTCCAAATGCGAAAATATTTTCCTCCATAGCCCCTCAAAGTGGGTCTCTAGCACATTCAACTTAATTAGACCGGGCAGTTCAACGTCTTGGGAGTACCTTCCATTACTGCCCGCCATCTGCAAAACATATTTGGGTCCACAATCGGCATCACCTGCTGTCCCTGCTGCCCGAGAGGCCATAGAATCACACTTTTAAGCCTATTACATCATTGGCTCCGCATTTTGAACACTTTATACCTTCAGCGCGTAATTTCAACCATTGTCAGTTAAACCAGCAATCCTATCGAAAAGCATAATTGATGGACCAACAAAAACGCGTGCGTGTTTGTGGGTGTGTGTGTGTGTGTGTGCGTGCTTGTGTGTTTCAAATGTAGTTTGCAGGTTTATACTATGTTGGTCAGTGTCCCGGTCGCTGCGGAGGGCAATTCACACAAACACTTATAGATTATCGAGGTGAATCTGTTTTACAGCATAATTCGGTATTCAGCTGAGATCCTTGCAAGTGGGGTTGCATTCCAAAAAAATTGTACACAGTAGCCCTCACAAAGCTATACTCAAATGGCGAGCCGTCAATTTGACCCGCGCGTTTCCACACTGTTGTGAAATATTTCGAATTGGCACGACGCGGGGCAGAACCTTGGACACAAGGGCATAAAGAAGGGGGCAAAAGCAAGGGGCATGTCGCGAGGCACCTCTCTAATCATTGGTTCAGGAACACACTGATGTGCACGATTCAGGCAAAAAAAAAAATCAAAGGTCGAGGTCTATCTGAAACAGCAGTAAACAGTT